>WNWK01005096.1:0-37500 GCA_009830355.1 Cherax destructor | reverse complement strand
TGCCGTGCTCCTTCCTTAAGTGAATGTAACCTGACCTGGCTGGGTCGGGGCATTGGCTTAAGCCGGTTGGAGACTTGGATCTGCCTCGCATGGGCCAGTAGGCCTGCTGCAGTGTTCCTTCTTTCTTATGTTCTTATGTTCTTAATACGACCTATGAAAAAATAAAATAGGAAGGCTGAAGACAGAGTAACAGTGAGAGACAAGGTATCTTATTTGGAGTCCCTCAAGGATTAGTAGTAGGGCCTATACTCTTTCTGAAGGAAAAGATTTATTGTTAGAGAGGCTCAAGAAGCAGGCGGATAGGAAGACATTTCAGATAGCGGAAAAGGAAAAGAACTCAAGGATACATAACACACCCAATACCTCTTCGGAGGCGCACATAAAATGTGTGACATCATCAGGATTGGCAAATGTGAGAAGTGCAGTCTGGGACCAAAGCAAAGAGTGTTCAACGACTACTCAGTAAATATGCGACACCATAATATACATTGTATATTATGGTGTTGCATATTATGAGCTCCACCAGTGTGGAGCTCATAATTAACCAGTCATGTACAGAAGCTAGAAAAAATCGGGAAGTTGGAAACCAGACTAGTCCTGAGACTGTTGAGAATTAATTATCAGGAAACAGTAAATGATATATAAGAAAGATAGATAAAGAGAAAGTAGAAGAGAGAGAGAGAGAGAGGTGGAGAGATATTACAGTCTTAAAACCCTATGACAAGGTGCCCATTCCGAGGTTTGTTTCACAAACTATAAGAACAGGCTGGGCAAGAGCAGCGAGCTGAGTCCCCCAAGGATCATCATTAGGACCCAGACTATGTATTTATGAGACAGCTGAAAGCCCCAACAAAAAGTTAAATCTTAAAAAAAATCAAATTTTTCAATCAAGGAATGTGTCATAGAGACAGTCCAGAGGAAGTCTTAGAAAGTTTACAAATATAATACAAGAAATAGCTGTTGGATCTTAACCCCAACAAGGGTATGGTCATAAAAAATGGGAAAGAGAAAGAGAAGACATGAGGCAGAACACAGGTTGGCAGGAAATCAACTTCAAATGGCAAACAGGAAAAAAGACCCACATGGAGGTTACTTGTATTTGTTTTCGAGGGATCACCCCCGTGGCCTGGTTCCAGGCCAGGACTGCTGGTTGCTGGCTTGACCGATCAGGCTGTTGGTGATCCGCCGCCCACAGCCCAACGTATGCACCCCAGCCCAGTTGATAAGGAAATGACTGGAAGGAACTTGTCGAGTTCCAGTGGTTGGTTGGTAATTCTTCTCAGGGGAGGGTGTTGGATAGTGTTGATTATCAGGGAGGCCATGACACTTTCGACACTCATCAGCTTCATGATTTCAGAAGCGCACGCAAGACTGGACAACTTAAGACATGCCTTCAGGGATCTACACCAATAGTCCTTCAGGACTATACGCAGCATACATCAGGGCAGTCCTAGAGAATGCAGCACCAGAATGGAACTCACAGCTGACTCGAGCATGTGCAGAACTCGACAACGTCCAGAAGTGTACAGTTAAGTTAGATTCCATAGCCGAGGAAAATGCACTGATGAAAGATTAAAAATAATCAAACCTAACATACTGGGAAGGACGAAGCTTCAGGGGGAGACGCGATTACGACATACAAGATACAGAGAAACAATGACAGGGGTGTTAGGGAGAGACTTTCATGGACGTACCAGTACAAGTAGTCATAGACAAAAGCTGAAACACCAGAAAGGCGCAGAGCCACTGCAATACGGCGTGTTCCCATGGCCGAAATGGGAACTGTTTGGAGGAAGTCCCCATAGTAATGTGCACTCACAGCTAGGAGACGGGCAGTCTCCCTGTCTGATGTTACAGCCCTAAGCATGTTGGCAAGTATCTTTTCAGTGATGGGGCCGTCCCAGCTTGACTGTAGGCCAGTTCTTCACTAGGCTTTGGTGTTGGAGCAGCAAAAGTCTCCCATTCAGTGATGGCACTGGTGTAGCTAGGGTCCTGTATTCCTGCTGAATCACTGAGGTTGTCTGGAAGAATTTGTTTTATTAGCTCATTTGATGCTATGGAAGAGGATAAGAAAGCTGGTAGGGCAATCTGGGAGGATTTGCGGACTCCCAGCCCCCCAAGCCTGACTGGAAGTGAGGCTTGCAACCACTGTCCATCTTCGAGGGAAAGAGTCAATACCCTCTCTAGCATGGTCTTGAGGAGAGAGTCATATTCCTTGAGTTTTGGACTGCTGAAGGCTGGGGAGCATCTCAGGAAGTATGTAAGTTTTGGGATTGACAGGCACCTGGTGAGTAGGTAGAAGGCATCATGTGTATCGATGTCTTTCATCCTGTTTTCCATCGTCCTGAGGTCTGAGATTTTTTTCCCAGGACCATATCGATGGCATTGGGCCCCAGAGGAGCACCAAGGAGAGTGCTGTTGGCTAGATCAATGGCTCGTGCCCCTGGTAAAACAGCCCTAATGTTCTGGATCATCTGTGGATTGGTAGAAACTATTTCACATTTGGTGGGGTTTAAAGATAAGCCCAGGCTCTCTCCCATGTCTTTAATTTTCCTGATGTTCCCTAGGAGAGATTCTGTAGTGCCAGCTAGGGTGCCATCATCCAAGAACCAGATATTGAGCTCACTGGACAGTGCTTCTGTGACTTCCTTGATGACTAGACAGAATAGAAAGGGGGCGAAAGGGTCCCACTGTTGCACACCCTCACACGAGTCAATTTCATGGTCCCCAAACAATAGTTTAGAAGCCACACTATAACACGATTCTGTGATGGGATAGAGGGACGGGAAGTGCCTAGAAACTGCTTGGAGAGCAGCATCCCTTCTGACTGAGTTAAAAGCATTGACAAAGTCCAATTTGATCAAGGCTTTTTCATTGGACATGTTGTTGATGTATACTCGTGCTGCATGGGCAGCTGCTTCACAGCCTTGTTGAACACCAAAACCGAGCTGGGTTGGTTTCAACATTGATGCAGCCTCTTGACTCACCATTCGTACTGCAGCCTTGGCGACTAGGCGCCGAAGGGTGTTGCCCACTGCAATGGGCCTGATTCCTCCATCCTTTTTCCGGAGGGCACAAAGTGAGGCACCAAAGAAAAGGGGTGTAATGGCCTCTGGGACACGGCCAGCCAGGCACACGTTGGAAAATTTGGTGAGTTCAGACAGCAACCTCTCTGAAACCTCCCCAAGTGCTGGATTGAGTATTTGTTTTAAGTGTTGTGGCCTTAAACCGGTGAAACCTCCTGCTGAGCCCTGTGGAAATGACATAGCAGCTTTATACACATCAGCGTCCTGTAACGTTAAATGTTCTTCACCTGCTGCAATGTCAGGGAGGTCCCTGTTGGTACTGGAAATAACACACATTTATGTGAAGTGAAACACTGGCTTTGGTTATTCGGTACAAGAAGCAACAGCAGAGGCTCTAACCTTCGTCCGCTAAGCGCCAGACAGACACGCACACTGGAGAAAATCTTTTCGACCGTCTTAATAAAAATTATCCACGACAAGTCAAGGGAATATCTAAATCATTTTTGTAAATTATAGGTCATCATGGCATGCCTCCAAGTGCGTGGGTGTAACGAAGCTCTCATCAAATTACTAACAATTCTGGGATAATTACCTTATGAAATGCAATGTAACATGTTGCACTCTCAGTATTTTACACTTTTAAAAATTTTGCTCGCGTAGTCTAACATACAATCCTCTTCACTTCAAATAATCGGTGTAAAATACAGAGTTTAGAAATGGATTTCGAAATCAAGATATTTGCTCCAAATGCCAAGTGTATCAGTCATAGTGAAGGTCATTTCCTGGGAGGACTGAAGACACGGTACGATCTCTGTGGATCTTTCATCAAGTCGTCGGTATCAGTATCGTTTCTTGGGCCTACTGGCCCAAGGAATGCAAAAATATTCTGTGTTTTGGAAAGCCATAAGCTCTGAGATTCTGCCTTAAGGAATGCCTAAGTGTTTATGAAATAAGCTCAGAGACACTGGGGAATGAAACGACTGTCTTCGGCGTTCTGGAAGAAGCCCCTAAACTCTGCTGGAAGGAATGATCGAGTGTTTATTCTGGAAACCAGAAGCAGTGCGCTGACCTGCAACACGATTTATATTATATGGAAGAGGAATATGAAAGCGATAAGTCGGTTCTGTCAGTGATTCTCAACCATTGCTGAGCCACCCCAAGTGAGTACTAGTTGTATATGTGGTGATGGTGGTGGTTGTGGAAGAAGTGGTGCAAGCAGGAGTGGCAGTGATAGTGGTAGAAGCGGAGGTGATGGTGGTGGTGTTAGTATTAGTGGAAGAGTATAGGCATGGGCCCGGATAGTATAGCGGTGGAAGTCTGGGTGAATGTGGTTGTTGGGATAGTATTGGTAGTGATAGTGGTGTAGGTTTTTGAGTGATGGTGATTGTGGCAATACGTGTTGAAGAATTAGACACATGTGCAACATCTGGGTATCTTTATTATCTGTAGACGTTTCGCCATTCAGTGGCTTTATCAATGCAAATTGAAGGATATATTTGGAATACTGTAGAAATATATATACTAAAGACGAGGTAATTAGTCATGGCCTGGTTCCAGGCCAAGATTGCTCGTTGCTGGCTTGACCGATCAGGCTGTTGGTGCTCCGCCGCCCACAGTCCAACGTATGCATCCCAGCCCAGTTGATAAGGAAATGACTGGAAGGAACTTGTCGAGTTCCAGTGATTGGTTGGTAATTCTTCTCAGGGGAGGGTGTTGGATAGTGTTGATTATCAGGGAGGCCATGACACTTTCGACACTCATCAGCTTCATGATTTCAGAAGCGCACGCAAGACTAGACAACTTAAGACATGCCTTCAGGGATCAACACAAATAGTCCTTCAGGACTATACGCAGCATACATCAGGGCAATCCTAGAGAATGCAGCACCAGAATGGAACTCACAGCTGACTCGAGCATGTGCAGAACTCGACAACGTCCAAAAGTGTACAGTTAAGTTAGATTCCATAGCCGAGGAAAATGCACTGATGAAAGATTAAAAATAATCAAACTTAACGTACTGGGAAGGACGAAGCTTCAGGGGGGACACGCGATCACGACATACAAGATACAGAGAAACAATGACAGGGGTGATAGGGAGAGACTGGCATGGACGTACCAACACAAGTAGTCATAGACAAAAGCTGAAACACCAGAAAGGCCGCAGCGATGTTAGCAAAAGCTTCTCCAGTTTGAGGGGTAGTAAAGACTTAGAAACTAGAGGAGGATGTGTTAGAGGAGGACGTGTTAGAGGAGGACGTGATAGAGGAGGACGTGTTAGAGGAGGACGTGTTAGATGAGGACGTGTTAGAGGAGGACGTGGTAGAGGAGGACGTGGTAGAGGAGGACGTGGTAGAGGAGGACATGTTAGAGGAGGACGTGTTAGAGGAGGACGTGTTAGAGGAGGACGTGTTAGAGGAGGACGTGTTAGAGGAGGACGTGTTACATTCACAGGTTCAAGAATAGTATGATAAGACTCCAGAGGCTAAAAGTGAAACGGAGATGGAGGATAAAGGAAGAGGGAAGGTGAGGAAGAGAAGGAAAATAAAGGGGGAAGGAAGAAGAGGAAGAGGGGAGAGGGAGAGGGATGAAGAGGGGAAATTCCTTCTTCCCCATCATCTCTCAGCTTTTCCTCCATCAGTAACACCGTCCTTTCTCCATCAGTAACACCCTTCTTTCTCCATCAGTAACACCCTCCTTCCTCCATCAGTAACACCCTCCTTCCTCCATCAGTAACACCCTCCTTCCTCCATCAGTAACACCCTCCTTCTTCCATCAGTTAACTCCCTCTTTCCTAAATCAGTCAACTCCCTCCTTCCTCCATCAGTATCTCCCTCCTTCCTCCATCAGTATCTCCCTCCTTCCTCCATCAGCTTTTTGAAAATCAATTGGATGGTTAAAATCTCTCATATGAATAAATAGAGCATTAGAATCTTGTCCAGTTTTAATGCTATATTTATGTTGTTTTAATCTTAGTTCAAGACTTTTACCAGTTTGACCGTAATAAACTTTATCGCAAATTTTACAAGGAATCTTATAGACACATCCGTTAGCATTTTGGGGAGAATTCTTTATCAAAATTTTTTTTTACTGTATCATGATTTTTAAATACAACTTTGGTATTAAAAGTCTTAAAAAGAGAAGGTATATCAAACAAGTTTTCATGGTAAGGGAGAACCAACATATTTTTTGTTGAATGATGTTGGTTGTCCGTCTCTAGATTGTAAAAAGTATTTCTGGCTAATTATCTAAAATACCCAAGAAACGTAATTTATAAATCCCTAATAAATAAATGATAAATGAAAATTTATAAATGTATATATATATATATATATATATATATATATATATATATATATATATATATATATATATATATATATATATATATATATATATATACTTTGTTAGATATTGGAGATATTTTATCAAAATTTTTTTACTTATATATTTATAATAAACTTGTATTAATAGTCTTAAAAGATAGTATATCAATAGTTTTATGGTAAGAACCATATATTTTTATTAATATATTATTTCGTCTCTAGATTATAAAAGTATTTCTATATTATTAAATATAAATATTTATAAATATAAAAATAAATATAATAAATTATATATATATATATATATATATATATATATATATATATATATATATATATATATATATATATATATATATATATATATATATATATATAAGAGTTTTTCATTTCGGGCCACCCTGCCTTGGCAGAAGACGGCCGATGTGTTATATATATATATATATATATATTATATATATATATATATATATATATATATATATATATATATATATATATATATATATATATATATATATATATATATATATATATATATATATAAAGTGAAATTTTTAATATTTTATTCAGCATTTACTTGATATTTTAGAAATAACACACATTTATGTGAAGTGAAACACTGCTTTGGTTATTCGGTACAAGAAGCAACAGCAGAGGCTCTAACCTTCGTCCGCTAAGCGCCAGACAGACACGCACACTGGAGACAATCTTTTCGACCGTATTAATAAAAATTATCCACGGAGTCAAGTATCTAATCATTGAATTATAGGACATGGCATATCAAGTGCGTGGGTGTAACGAAGCTCTCATCAAATTACTAACAATCCTGGGATAATTACCTTATGAAATAATATGTAACATATTGGACTCTCAGTATTTTACTCTTGTCAAAGTTTTGCTCGCGTAGTCTAACATACAATCCTCTTCACTTCAAATAATCGGTGTAAAATGCAGAGTTTAGAAATGGATTTCGAAATCGAGATATTTGCTCCAAATGCCAAGTGTATCAGTCATTGTGAAGGTCATTTCCTGGGAGGACTGAAGACACGTTCTGAGGAGGCCCCTAAACTCTACTGGAAGGAATGATCAAGTGTTTATTCTGGAAACCAGAAGCAGTGCGCTGACCTGCAACACGATTTATATTATATGGAAGAGGAATATGAAGGCGATAAGTCGGTTCTGTCAGTGATTCTCAACCATTGCTGAGCCACCCCAAGTGAGTACTAGTTGTATATGTGGTGATGGTGATGGTTGTGGAAGAAGTGGTGCAAGCAGGAGTGGCAGTGATAGTGGTAGAAGCGGAGGTGATGGTGGTGGTGTTAGTATTAGTGGAAGAGTATAGGCATGGGCCGGGATAGTATAGCGGTGGAAGTCTGGGTGAATGTGGTGGTGAGGATAGTATTGGTAGTGATAGTGGTGTAGGTTTTTGAGTGATGGTGATTGTGGCAATACGTGTTGAAGAATTAGACACATGTGCAACATCTGGGTATCTTTATTATCTGTAGACGTTTCGCCATTCAGTGGCTTTATCAATGCAAATTGAAGGATATATTTGGAATACTGTAGAAATATATATACTAAAGACGAGGTAATTAGTCATGGCCTGGTTCCAGGCCAAGATTGCTCGTTGCTGGCTTGACCGATCAGGCTGTTGGTGCTCCGCCGCCCACAGCCCAACGTATGCACCCCAGCCCAGTTGATAAGGAAATGACTGGAAGGAACTTGTCGAGTTCCAGTGATTGGTTGGTAATTCTTCTCAGGGGAGGGTGTTGGATAGTGTTGATTATCAGGGAGGCCATGACACTTTCGACACTCATCAGCTTCATGATTTCAGAAGCGCACGCAAGACTAGACAACTTAAGACATGCCTTCAGGGATCAACACAAATAGTCCTTCAGGACTATACGCAGCATACATCAGGGCAATCCTAGAGAATGCAGCACCAGAATGGAACTCACAGCTGACTCGAGCATGTGCAGAACTCGACAACGTCCAAAAGTGTACAGTTAAGTTAGATTCCATAGCCGAGGAAAATGCACTGATGAAAGATTAAAAATAATCAAACTTAACGTACTGGGAAGGACGAAGCTTCAGGAGGGACACGCGATCACGACATACAAGATACAGAGAAACAATGACAGGGGTGATAGGGAGAGACTGGCATGGACGTACCAACACAAGTAGTCATAGACAAAAGCTGAAACACCAGAAAGGCCGCAGCGATGTTAGCAAAAGCTTCTCCAGTTTGAGGGGTAGTAAAGACTTAGAAACTAGAGGAGGACGTGTTAGAGGAGGACGTGTTAGAGGAGGACGTGGTAGAGGAGGACGTGTTAGAGGAGGACGTGTTAGAGGAGGACGTGTTAGAGGAGGACGTGGTAGAGGAGGACGTGGTAGAGGAGGACGTGGTAGAGAAGGACATGTTAGAGGAGGACGTGTTAGAGGAGGACGTGTTAGAGGAGGACGTGTTAGAGGAGGACGTGTTAGAGGAGGACGTGTTAGAGGAGGACGTGGTAGAGGAGGACGTGGTAGAGGAGGACGTGGTAGAGAAGGACATGTTAGAGGAGGACGTGTTAGAGGAGGACGTGTTAGAGGAGGACGTGTTAGAGGAGGACGTGTTAGAGGAGGACATGTTAGAGGAGGACGTGTTAGAGGAGGACGTGTTAGAGGAGGACGTGTTAGAGGAGGACGTGTTAGAGGAGGACGTGTTACATTCACAGGTTCAAGAATAGTATGATAAGACTCCAGAGGCTAAAAGTGAAACGGAGATGGAGGATAAAGGAAGAGGGAAGGTGAGGAAGAGAAGGAAAATAAAGGGGGAAGGAAGAAGAGGAAGAGGGGAGAGGGAGAGGGAGGAAGATGGGAAATTCCTTCTTCCTCATCAACTCTCAGCTTTTCCTCCATCAGTAACTCCCTCCTTACTCCATCAGTCAACTCCCTCCTTCCTCCATCAACTCCATCCTATTTTTGCCAAAATAAATTACTTCCGTTTTCTTAAGATAAGTAAATAGAAGGAAGAAAAATGGAGGAGAAAAGACAGAAATAGAAGTAGTGAGGTAAGGAGGAAGACAGGGAGGAAAGGGGGACTGATGGAGGGGAAGGAAGATAGGAGGGAGATGATGGTGGGAGATGATGGTGGGAAGAACGGAGGGTAAGGAAGAAGGGAGGGAGGCAGGATCGGAGGTTTCGAGGGAAGGAAAGAGTTGGAAAAGGGAAGGGGAAAGTAGATAAGAATGGAGGCGAAGGAGGAAAGCAGATACGGAGGGAGGGTAAAAAAGAAAGGAGAGAGGGAGGGAGGGTAAGAAAGAAGGGAGATAGTGAAGGAAGGGAAGAGGACAAATAGTGTGTAATAGCAGTACTGGGTTAACTAACACCTGACAAATAGGTTTTAATTGGGTCTCCAGTAATGTTGCAACTGTGCCTCCCTCCCTCCCTCCATCGTATCCCTTCCTCCCTCCATCGTCTCCCTTCCTCCCTCCATCGTCTTCCTTCCTCCCTCCCTCCCTCCATCGTCTCCCTTCCTATCTTCCTTTATCGTCTCCCTTCCTCCTCCCTTCCTCCTTCCATTCCTCGTCTCCCCATATCATGACTTATTTGTCATGGGAGGGAGAGATGGGGTGGGAGGAGGAGATAGTGAACAAATTGGTAGGATGATGCAGGAATGTAGATAAAGATAAATGGGAGAGAAGAGAATGGGTAATGGATAATATATATATATATATATATATATATATATATATATATATATATATATATATATATATATATATATATATATGTCGTGCCGATTAGGTAAAACTGGTCAATTAGCAAGAACTCATTTAAAATTAAGCCCTTTCTAAAATTTCTCTTATACGTTTAAAGATATATTTTTTTCATTTATGTTAATGTAAAAATTTATAATTTTGTACCAAGAGAAACTTTGAAAACCTACCTAACCTTGTTACAACAAGCGCAATTTAATTTAGCCTAACCCAACTAAATATATTTTAGATACGTTAACATTAATTTAATAATAAACAAGCACAATGAAATATTTTTTTTTCGTTATGTTCAGAATGATTTTGGCGAAATTATTGCATACACAAATTTTCGCTTGTCTTATATGGCAAGAAGAGCGTTGCTATATAAGCCAAATCCAAGTTTACTAATCGGCAGTTACTATATATAATATATATATATATATATATATATATATATATATATATATATATGTGTGTGTATATACAGAGAGAAATTTTTTCGCAATTGTTTCATGGATATTTGTATGTATTTATGTATGTATTATGTATATATGTTTGTATAAATGTATGTGCGTACGTTAGTTACTCGCTGGATTGAGACAATGAGAGATGCTGAAAGTATTGTAAGTGTCGAGCTGTTGTTATCTTACCTCATCTCATCTCCTCTCTCTCTCTCTCTCTCTCTCTCTCTCTCTCTCTCTCTCTCTCTCTCTCTCTCTCTCTCTCTCTCTCTCTCTCTCTCTCTCCCACCAGGTGTGATGCTCCACTATAATCATCGTGATGGATCACCGCCAGGTTGATGAGCTTTCAGTTCCCCCCCTCCCCATTCCCCTCAATACCTCCCTCCCTCCCTCTCACAATTGTCCATCACCTCTCTCCTCATTCACTTCTCTCACCTCTCCCTCTCACTCCCCCTCCCATCTCCCTCATCGTTAACAAGGTGGGAATCGAATGGGGGGGTTGGGGATTTGAAGGGGGGAGAGAAGGGAAAAGGGGAGGAAAGATGGGGGAAGGGAAGGGGTATGTGAGAAAGCGGGGAAAAAGAATGGGAGAGGGGAAGGGAAGAGGAAGATGGGGGAAATGGGGTGAGAGTATTGTGGGAGAGAGAACGGGAGTGTTGGAGAGAATATGAGGAATGGGAGAATGTAAGGAATGGGAGAATGTGGGAATGGGAGAATTGTAAGAAATAGAAGAATGGGAGAATGTGGGAATAGGATAATTGTAAGAAATGGGAGAATGATGGAATGGGAGAATGTAAGGAATGGAAGAATGCAAAGAATGGAAGAATGTAAGGAATGGGAGAATGTAAGGAATGTGAGAATGTGGGACTGGGAGAATTTTAAGAAATGGGAGAATTTAGGAATGTGAGAATGTAAGGAAAAGGAGGATGTAAGGAATGGGAGAATGTAAGGAATGGGAGAATGTAAGGAATGGGAGAATGTGGGAATGGGAGAATGTAAGGAATGGGAGAATGTGGGAATGGGAGAATGTAAGGAATGGGAGAATGTAAGGAATTTGAGAATGTGGTAATGGGAGAATGTAAGGAATGGGAGAATGTAAGGAATGTGGGAATGGGAGAATTTTAAGAAATGGGAGAATGGAGGAATGGGAGAATGTAAGGAATGGGAGAATGTGGGAATGGGAAAATTGTAAGAAATGGGGGAATGGGAAGTGATGAGGTCTTGATCCAAGGACGGATCCAGAGACCTTTACCAGCATCAAGGCGACTTTACCTCGGACTACCTCCTTCAAGGGTAAATTATATGGATGGGGAGGCAATGAGGGAAGGAGTGAAGGAAGGAAGGAGTGAAGGAGGGATCAGAAGATCGTTTTTTCTAGCAAGTCTCCACATTCTTCCCACATTCTTACCCATTACAACACATCCTTCCCATCCACCTTACCCACACATTCCCATTCCTATCTACGGAAAGCATCCTCACTCTTTCTCCCCACACATCCTCCCTACACATTCTCCCCATACATCCTCTTCACACATCCTCTTCACACATCCTCCACATCCCTCGCACATCCTCCTCGCACATCCTCCTCGCACATCCTCCCCACACATCCTTCCAACACATCCTCCTCACACATCCTCCTCACACGTCCTCGCTACACGTCCTCCCTACACATCCTTCCCTACACATCCTCCCCACCACATCCTCCCCACACATCCTCCCCACACATCCTCCCCACACGTCCTCCCTACACATCCTTCTCCACACATCCTCCCCACACGTCTTCCCTACACATCCTTCAACACATCCTCTCCACCACATCCTCCCCACACGTCCTCACTACACATCCTTCCTCACACATCCTCCCCACCACATCCTCCCCACACATCCTCCCAACACATCCTCCTCACACATCTTCCCCACACATCATCTTCACACATCCTCCCCACACATCCTCCTCACACATCCTCCTCACACATCCTCCCCACACATCCTCCTCACACATCCTCATCACACATCCTCCTCACACGTCCTCCCAACACATCAATCCTCACACGTCCTCCCCACACATCCTCCCCACACATCTTTCCCCACACATCCTCCCCACACAACCTGCTACCCGCTTCTACCCTGCATCTGCTACCCGCTTCCTCACCTTCATCTGCTACCCGCTTCCTCACCTTCATCTGCTACCCGCTTCCTCACCTTCATCTGTGTTACGCCCAGATACAGTTTCTTTACAAATATCTTGCATTTATGTTCATCTATCTAATATTACATTGCGATTACCATCGTTAATAGCTAAAACGATGTTAATCAGCTTTATAATATTACATATTCATTTTCACCTTTCATGTTTTCATTTATATATATATATAATATATATATATATATATATATATATATATATATATATATATATATATATATATATATATATATATGTACATAGGAGGGATCGTACCAGTGTGTGACCTCACCTCTGGTGGCTACTCGCCTGACGCAGCTGACGCCTCTCTTCTTATAGAGAAGGACAACGTCGCTTACTCTGAGAAGCCATTATACTCTTTAGTCTACATTGTGAGATCTGGTCAACTTGTCATCATAAAAAAGTACTCAATCTATTTAGAGACTTCTGTTCTAGTCAACATTTAATGGCTCAGAAAATAGTCCATATAATATTATTTGCTCATGTTTATTAATCTATAAGTTGTGTATAAGGTTTAAGTATATACAAAATATATAAGAAAAAGGTACACAAGAACTACCTTAACTAAATAACGTGGTTTACGTTATATTAAAATAATATTTTATCAAAGTGTTTTCGATCTCCTCATTGATATAAATCATATCCTCATAACTTACGGTTCTTATTACGATATTACTGGAGAAAAAATTCTTCCCCTAGACTTAACATCGCCTGTTACAAATTATTAATAACGTAATAATCTTCTACCCGCTTCCTCACCTTCATCTGCTACTCGCTTCCTCACCTTCATCTGCTACCCGCTTCCTCACCTTCATCTGCTACCCGCTTCCTCACCTTCATCTGCTACTCGCTTCCTCACCTTCATCTGCTTCCCGCTTCCTCACCTTCATCTGCTACTCGCTTCCTCACCTTCATCTGCTACCCGCTTCTTCACCTTCATCTGCTACCCGCTTCCTCACCTTCATCTGCTTCCCGCTTCCTCACCTTCATCTGCTACTCGCTTCCTCACCTTCATCTGCTACCCGCTTCTTCACCTTCATCTGCTACTCGCTTCCTCACCTTCATCTGCTTCCCGCTTCCTCACCTTCACCTGCTACTCGCTTCCTCACCTTCATCTGCTACCGCTTCCTTACCTTCATCTGCTACTCCTTCCTCACCTTCATCTGCTACTCGCTTCCTCACCTTCATCTGCTTCCCGCTTCCTCACTTTCATCTGCTACTCGCTTCCTCACCTTCATCTGCTTCCTGCTTCCTCACCTTCATCTACTACTCGCTTCCTCACCTTCATCTGCTACTCGCTTCCTCACCTTCATCTGCTTCCCGCTTCCTCACCTTCATCTGCTACTCGCTTCCTCACCTGCATCTGCTACCCTCTTCCTCACCTTCATCTGCTACCGCTTCCTCACCTTCATCTCTTCCCTTCTCACCTTCATCTGCTACCGCTTCTTCACCTTCATCTGCTTCCCTTCCTCACCTTCATCTGCTACTGCTTCTCACCTTCATCTGCTACCCGCTTCTTCACCTTCATCTGCTACTCGCTTCCTCACCTTCATCTGCTTCCCGCTTCAACACTTTCATCTGCTACCCGCTTCCTCACCTTCATCTGCTACTCGCTTCCTCACTTTCATCTGCTACCCGCTTCTCACTTCATCTGCTTCCGCTTCCTCACTTCATCTGCTACCGCTTCCTCATCTTCATCTGCTACCGCTTCTCACCTTCACCTGCTTCCGCTTCCTCACCTTCATCTGCTACCCGCTTCCTCACCTTCATCTGCTACCTTCTCACCTTCATCTGCTACCTGCTTCCTCACTTCATCTGCTACCGCTTCCTTCACCTTCATCTGCTACTCGCTTCCTCACCTTCATCTGCTACCGCTTCCTCACATTCATCTGCTACCCGCTTCCTCACCTTCATCTGCTACCCGCTTCCTCCTTCATCTGTACCCTTCCACCTTCATCTGCTACTGCTTCCTCACCTTCATCTGCTTCCGCTTCCTCACCTTTATCTGCTACCCGCTTCCTCACCTTCATCTGCTACTCGCTTCCTCACCTTCATCTGCTACCCGCTTCCTCACCTTCATCTGCTACCCGCTTCCTCACCTTCATCTGCTTCCCGTTTCCTCACCTTCATCTGCTACCCGCTTTCTCACCTTCATCTGCTACCCGCTTCCTCTCCTTCATCTGCTACCCACTTCCTCACCTTCATCTGCTACCCGCTTCCTCACCTTCATCTGCTACTCACTTCCTCACCTTCATCTGCTTCCCGCTTCCTCACCTTCATCTGCTACTCGCTTCCTCATCTTCATCTGCGACCCGCTTCCTCACCTTCATCTGCTTCCCGCTTCCTCACCTTCATCTGCTTCCCGCTTCCTCACCTTCATCTGCTTCCTCTTCCTCACCTTCATCTGCTTCCGCTTCCTCACCTTCATCTGTTTTCTCACTTCTTGCTTCCCTTCTCACCTTCATCTGCTTCCGCTTCCTCACCTTCATCTGCTACTCGCTTCCTCACCTTCATCTGCTACTCCTTCCTCACCTTCATCTGCTTCCGCTTCCTCACCTTCATCTGCTACTCCTTCCTCATCTTCATCTGCGACCCGCTTCTCACCTTCATCTGCTACCGCTTCCTCACCTTCATCTGACTCTCTCACCTTCATTTTACCCTTTCCACCTTCATCTGCTTCCGCTTCCTCACCTTCATCTGCTACTCCTTCTCACCTTCATCTGCTACTCCTTCACCTTCATCTGCTTCCGCTTCCTCACCTTCATCTGCTACTCGCTTCCTCATCTTCATCTGCACCCGCTTCTCACCTTCATCTGCTTCCGCTTCCTCACTTCATCTGCTTCCGCTTCCTCACCTTCATCTGCTACCGCTTCCTCACCTTCATCTGCTTCCGCTTCCTCACCTTCATCTGCTTCCGCTTCCTCACCTTCATCTGCTTCCGCTTCCTCACCTTCATCTGCTACTCGCTTCCTCACCTTCATCTGCTACTCGCTTCCTCACCTTCATCTGCTACCCGCTTCCTCACCTTCATCTGCTTCCCGCTTCCTCACCTTCATCTGCTTCCCGCTTCCTCACCTTCATCTGCTACTCGCTTCCTCACCTTCATCTGCTACCCGCTTCCTCACCTTCATCTGCTACCGCTTCCTCACCTTCATCTGCTTCCTGCTTCCTCACTTCATCTGCTACTCGCTTCCTCACCTTCATCTGCTCTCGCTTCCTCACCTTCATCTGATTCCTGCTTCCTCACCTTCATCTGCTTCCCGCTTCCTCACCTTCATCTGCTACCCGCTTCCTCACCTTCATCTGCTTCCCGCTTCCTCACCTTCATCTGCTTCCCGCTTCCTCACCTTCATCTGCTTCCCGCTTCCTCACCTTCATCTGCTACTCGCTTCCTCACCTTCATCTGCTACTCGCTTCCTCACCTTCATCTGCTTCCCGCTTCCTCACCTTCATCTGCTTCCCGCTTCCTCACCTTCATCTGCTTCCCGCTTCCTCACCTTCATCTGCTACTCGCTTCCTCACCTTCATCTGCTACCCGCTTCCTCACCTTCATCTGCTACCCGCTTCTTCACCTTCATCTGATTCCCGCTTCCTCACCTTCATCTGCTTCCCGCTTCCCCACCTTCATCTGCTACTCGCTTCATCACCTTCATCTGCTACTCGCTTCCTCACCTTCATCTGATTCCCGCTTCCTCACCTTCATCTGCTTCCCGCTTCCTCACCTTCATCTGCTTCCCGCTTCCTCACCTTCATCTGCTACTCGCTTCCTCACCTTCATCTGCTTCCCGCTTCCTCACCTTCATCTGCTTCCCGCTTCCTCACCTTCATCTGCTACCCGCTTCCTCACCTTCATCTGCTACTTGCTTCCTCACCATCTGCTACCCGCTTCCTCACCTTCATCTGCTACTCGCTTCCCCACCTTCATCTGCTTCCCGTTTCCTCACCTTCATCTTCTACCCGCTTCCTCACCTTCATCTGCTACCCGCTTCCTCACCTTCATCTTCTACCCGCTTCCTCACCTTCATCTGCTACCCGCTTCCTCACCTTCATCTGCTACCCGCTTCCTCACCTTCATCTGCTTCCCGCTTCCTCACCTTCATCTGCTACCCGCTTCCTCACCTTCATCTGCTTCCCGCTTCCTCACCTTCATCTGCTACCCGCTTCCACACCTTCATCTGGTACTCGCTTCCTCACCTTCATCTGCTTCCCGCTTCCTCACCTTCATCTGCTACCCGCTTCCTCACCTTCATCTGCTACTCGCTTCCTCACCTTCATCTGCTACTTGTGTCCTCACCTTCATCTGCTACCCGCTTCCTCACCTTCATCTGCTTCCCGCTTCCTCACCTTCATCTGCTACCCGCTTCCTCACCTTCATCTGCTTCCCGCTTCCTCACCTTCATCTGCTACCCGCTTCCACACCTTCATCTGCTACTCGCTTCCTCACCTTCATCTGCTACCCGCTTCCTCACCTTCATCTGCTACCCGCTTCCTCACCTTCATCTGCTACTCGTGTCCTCACCTTCATCTGCTACCCGCTTCTACCCTGATCCTGCTACCCGCTTCCTTTCCTTCATCTGCTACCCGCTTCCTCATCTTCATCTGCTACCCGCTTCTTCACCTTTTCACTGTACCTGAAAGCGTATACAAAGGGTCTCTCTTTCTCTCTCTCTTTCTCTCATTCTCTCTTTTATTTCATCCATTTTCAAATCCATATACTCTGTAAAATCCGCCTCCCCTACAATCTTTTACTCGAAACACAACCCACTCACATTTCTCCCCACTACCTAAATCCCTGCCTCCCCCTACTCATACTCCCCACACCCCCCTTACCTCCCTCCACCCACATATACAATACCAGCTGGTGTATGCCTGGAGGCGCCACAAACAGCACTGTCATACAATCAAATTAACCACGTATGGGAGCAACAATTCACGACAAAAATAATCAATTCATTAATTAAATCCTCTAAACTTCAATGAAGTTCAAAATCCCCAAGGAATGAGGCAGGATTTTTATCATCTATAATGCAACGATAAATTCTCGAGTTTTCATTGGCTGAGGGAGATGAGGCGACTAATCATGGTAGCGCAGAGATCATAGGAGGAGGAACTTGTCTAAATCCGGTTGCTTAAAGGATCGGTGAAGACGCTCAAGAGATCACTGAAGACGCTTGAGGGCTTGCTGAGGACGCCCTTGAGAGCTGGATGCGGCCAAGACTCCCTTAATTAGTTATGGAGAAGACCAATTAGCATAGTGTTGTTAGGTGGTATTCAGACGAACGTTCCGCTCAGGAGTGTTTAAGAGAATTGGTTGTTGAACGCAGCTTTAATGACTGGGGAGGGGGGTAAGAAGGTGTGGCTAGTTTGTTATGTGATTTGGTCTTTCTGTTTTGGCTATTTGTAAGCATTATTTGTGTATGTGAGAGAGAGAGAGAGAGAGAGAGAGAAATGTGTACCAGGGATGTGATGAAGTGTGCTTCAGTAGGTCTACAAACGTGCTGGTCATCGGTGTTGTCTCTGCAGATCTCCAGGACCGGCACATTTCTCATCGACGGTAGAATCCCAGTTTTTTTTTCACCAGTCTTATTAGGCCAAATGCAGGTCTTGGAGGAGGTGCAAATTCCTCATGTGGTTGGCCTTCTAACCACATGAGGAATATGCACAGACAAATCTGTCTGGTGTTCCTTGGTCAACTACAGACTGGAATGTGAACCCGAGGATTCATTTACACTCTAAACAGGCAGGCAGAGGCTGTTGCAATCATTTCTACTTCACTGCTAAGATGCAAGTTGCAGACCAGTAAAGACAGACATCCTGCAAGAATCTTGTCAGATCTGTGGGCAGAGACAATAAGACAAGAGCAAGTCAAGCTCTTCCTTAGATCGCTCTTCAGATCGGTGAAATCAGAGACAATATGTGAAAATAATAAACGAGCCAGTGTCTTTGAAATCAACGTGTAGTGTGAATGTGTTGTAATGGTTTAGAAAACCGAAACGTTGAAGGATAAGACACTTGTACAAGATTAAGATTTCCAAATATTGCACAAGTGACTCATTCTTCAACGTATAGTGGGAATATTATGGCGATAATAATGACTGAAGAGATTAAGAGAGAGTGTAAAGAATATAATTTAAAAATTGGAAATGTGGTTGCTGAGATGGTCGGTCACATGGAAAGGATGGAACGTGATAGATGTGTATGGAAGGTGGTGTATAGGATGGCCTAGAAAGGGTCAGAAGGAGAGTGTAAAGGTGATTTTCAGAGCTGCGAATCTCAACTTCCAGCAGTCACGTGTGAGCATGTTGGATAGAAATGGGAGTGAGTTATTTTGGGATTTGCTGTACTGTTGGAGTGCGAGCATGACAATATATACAGTGGAATTCAAGGAAACCGGTTAAAAGAGACTTACTTTTTTGAGGGTGGATAATACAGTGGCTGCATTTTGTATCATTACGTTTGTACTTCTCTGGCAAGAGAGCTAGGAAGCAAATGACAGTGCATGTGTTTTTTTCTTTGGGTTAACATACTTTGGAGAAATTCGTCAATGCGATTAAACAAAAACTAAAAGTTGCTAGACAGTGAATTTGCCCCAAGTCACACACACACACACACACACACACACACACACACACACACACACACACACACACACACACACACACAGGCTGCAAGCCTGGTCCAGCAATTGGCTCCTGGAGTTCAACCCCACCAAGTGCAAAGTCATGAAGATTGGGGAAGGGCAAAGAAGACCGCAGACGGAGTACAGTCTAGGGGGCCAGAGACTACAAACCTCAATCAAGGAAAAAGATCTTGGGGTGAGTATAACACAAGGCACATCTCCTGAGGCGCACATTAACCAAATAACTGCTGCAGCATACGGGCGCCTAGCAAACCTAAGAACAGCATTCCGACATCTTAATAAAGAAACGTACACTGTGTACGTTAGGCCCATACTAGAGTATGCAGCACCAGTTTGGAACCCACATCTAGCCAAGCACGTAAAGAAGCTAGAGAAAGTGCAAAGGTTTGCAACAAGACTAGTCCCGGAGCTAAGGGGTATGTCCTACGAGGAGAGGTTAAGGGAAATCGACCTGACGACACTGGAGGACAGGAGAGATAGGGGGACATGGTAACGACATATAAGATACTGAGAGGAATTGACAAGGTGGACAGAGACAGAATGTTCCAGAGATGGGACACAGCAACAAGGGGACACAGTTGGAAGTTGAAGACTCAGATGAATCACAGGGATGTTAGGAAGTATTTCTTCAGTCACAGAGTTGTCAGGAAGTGGAATAGTCTGGGAAGTGATGTAGTTGAGGCAGGATCCATACATAGCTTTAAGAAGAGGTATGATAAAGCTCATGGCGCAGGAAGAGTGACCCAGTAGCGGCCAGTGAAGAGGCGGGGCCAGGAGCTATGACTCGACCCCTGCAACCACAACTAGGGGAGTACACACACACAGTACTTCCAAATGTTTTCGTGTAGCTGGTGACAGACTGAGGTCAGGACATCCCTGAGCAAAACTGAGGTCAGGACGCAACTCGAACAGGAGTAACCAGATGGGATACCCGCTCACCTGTATCCCTGCACAGCAAAAAAAATAAAAAACATTTATTCCAGCAAGCATTGTGATACGCTAGGCTGGGTTCCAGAGGGAGGCACAGCCTACTGGCTTAAGCGCTTGTGATAGCCCACAGTTATACCTGGGACTCTCCACCCATTTTTTTAATAAAAGATAGGGCATAGTTTTAACTATTTTTGACTGTTTAATATCTTCCAGATGAAAATAACCTCATCAGAATGTATAATGTTCTCAAATTTAATTATCTTGTATATCCTTACAACCGCCCAATCCCAAAGTTGCGTTCGTATTCAATTTTTTGGGTATAACTTATGTAATTCATCCACCCGTTCATTCATCACCTATTCACTCGTTTAATATATTCACCCATTCACTCATCCAGATATTCATTCATTCGGTCATTCACTTCGCAACATACTCGTTATATCCTCGTAATCCACACCGATGTTTCTCTTTGCCTGTTAGCACGTTTTGTCCTGTTATTGTCTGCTAGACGAGCGAGTCCTGAGTAGGCTCAGGCAAGCCAAGGTAATACTCGATGTCAAGAATACTCTTGAGAATGACATCCGATCATTCTCAAGAATACTCATTCTCAGAGAACCAGGCTTCAGAGAGCGAGGCTTCAGAGAGCGAGGCTTCAGAGAGCGACAGAGAGCTTCAGAGAGCGAGGCTTCAGAGAGCGAGGCTTCAGAGAGCGAGGCTTCCAGTTTGGGTGTATAGGGACCCCAGGCTACAGTCGTGACCACACCTTCTCTTGTGAAGTACAACACGGCAGAACTTGTGCATGTGATCTGTCTGTCTTCCCCCCCCCCCACTCTCACACACACACACATACATCTCCCTCAATATTTCTCCCTCCTTCTCCTCCCTCCACACCTCCCTCCCCCTCAGCTACCCCAAGCTACAAGTGTGTTGAGGATGGTCTCAACAAGTGCCTCTCACGAAAGGCCTAAGTAACTGTATATAACTACACAAATGTACATAAATATACGTATTAAGTATTTCCTCTTTATATAAATCGGCTGCGTCCGTGGTCCATATGAACCAGCTGTGTCCGTGGATCATATGAATCAGCTGTGTCCGTGGATCATATGAACCAGTTAAGTCCTTGGTCAATATGAACCAGCTGTGTCCGTGGATCATATGAACCAGCTGTGTCCGTGGATCATATGAACCAGTTAAGTCCATGGTCCATATGAACCAGCTGTGTCCGTGGATCATATGAACCAGCTGTGTCCGTGGATCATATGAACCAGCTGTGTCCGTGGACCATATGAACCAGCTGTTTCCGTGGATCATATGAACCAGCTGTGTCCGTGGATCATATGAACCAGCTGTGTCCGTGGACCATATGAACCAGCTGTGTCCATGGACCATATGAACCAGCTGTGTCCATGGATTTCTTTTACACTCTTCTCATATTTTAACACATTTGTTGCTTTGTAAATTTTCTTCAACTTCCATCGAGTCTCCGAATCGTCAGATATTGATTGCAAGAGTTTGCGTCACAATCCTCAAAGTTTGCGTCACAATCCTCAGAGTTTGCGTCACAATCCTCAGAGTTTGCGTCACAATCCTCAGAGTTTCTACCACAATCTTCAGAGTTTGCGCTCCTTAGAGATCGTGCCACAATATTAAGAGTCTGTATAAGACCTTTTAGAGTTTACGCCACATTCATAAGAGTCTGCGTCCCAGTCTTAAGAGTCTGCGTCCCAGTCTTAAGAGTCTGCGTAGTAATCTTCAGAGTTTGTGTCGCAATCTTAAAAAAAAAATTACGTTAGAGTGTTGGGGCAGGTTTCCTTGTGAAGACCTCGAAGTGGCGTCCAGGTCGAGGGACCCTGAGAGGATTTAGTGAGTTCAACCAGTTTTTGTGGCTGCTGCTCAAGAGGTGTAATGTTTGACCTGACAAAAACCTGAAGGCTGGGTATGACGGAGTGACAGCAGCGTATACGTACGCACTGCCTGCAGGTTCCTCCTGAGGTTTCATGTGAATTCTTCCAGTCGTCATGTCTGTATCTGATAGTAGACAAAGATGTCTTTCAGTCTTTCGTGCTCTTGGCCCCCTTGTGACACTGTGTTTGGAGAATTTGTTTAGTTGGTCTCGTACTGATACTGTGTTTGGAAAATAAATGTTTACTTGATCTTTTGTTGACAATGAGAGTATTTTGTTTAGCTTGATGCTCTGTGAGGAAAGTTTTGACATGGGAGAGGAGTGGGTCAGTGATGGTGGGTGGGTGTCGGGGTGTTGGGGCGGGTGTACAGGTTGTCATTCCCTGCAACAAGATATGCCCAACACTCGACACTACATGCTACGGCTCTCGATTACTCACATTAAGACGTGTTGCCAAAAACCGGCCCGGCGGCCTGGAACCCTCAATGATCGTCGCCATGTTTTTTTCCTTAGTACGGCATAAAAGGTCTGCCTTAAAACTTTCCTTCTCTTGCCACAACCAGCAACTAAAACAAAGTTTCAAGATTCTTTTTTGTTCTATGTAAGTCGTCACACTTGAGATACAAAAAAAAAAAATCAGAAAAAAAGCGCGTTCTTTAATAAATTTATTATTGTGTTGAAAATGGAATAAAATACTGATAATTTAATAAATAAGATACGTGTGCTACAGTTGGGTCTCTTTATTGTTGAAACGTTTCGCCCACACAGTAGGCTTCTTCAGTCAATGTAGATGAATGGTTCAGAGAACCGACAAGTTGATAAATTAGACACATATGCAACACTTGGGTATCTTTATTGAGGAAAACGTTTCGCCACACAGTGGCTTCATCAGTCCAATACAAAGAAGAAATGTAGATGAATGGTTCAGAGAACCGACAAGTTGTTAAATTAGACACATATGCAACACTTGGGTATCTTTATTGAGGAAACGTTTCGCCAAACAGTGGCTTCATCAGTCCAATACAAAGAAGAAAGTAGTAATAAGAGGAGGAGTTTGAGGTAATCAGTCCCTCGGCCTGGAGTCGATGTGTTCAGTCCATCAATCTTAAAGTAAATACAACATAAGGCAAATAGAAGTTGCTTATATACTGTAGACAGGTGAGATGAAGCAGGAGGAGGCGGGGTCATAGTGGTATCATAAAGATACCCAAGTGTTGCATATGTGTCTAATTTAACAACTTGTCGGTTCTCTGAACCATTCATCTACATCCTGTCTGACACAGCAACTTCTTGGGATCTTGATACAAACGGATTCTTCAACATTTGTCCAAACCTTTGGACAAGGACTTACTTCGACTAGTGGATGATACCACTATGACCCCGCCTCCTCCTGCTTCATCTCACCTGTCTACAGTATATAAGCAACTTCTATTTGCCTTATGTTGTATTTACTTTAAGATTGATGGACTGAACACATCGACTCCAGGCCGAGGGACTGATTACCTCAAACTCCTCCTCTTATTACTACTTTCTTCTTTGTATTGGACTGATGAAGCCACTGTGTGGCGAAACTTTTCCTCAATAAAGATACCCAAGTGTTGCATATGTGTCTAATTCTTCAGTCAAATACAGAGGCAGCAGGTGTAGTGAAATGAAGATGATGTAATCAGTCCATCAACCTTGGTGAAATAGTATTTGAGGTGGTGAGTCCCTCAGCCTGGAGAAGAGTTCAGCGCCACGGTCTGGAACAAGGTGGTGAGTCCCTCAGCCTGGAGAAGAGTTCAGCGCCACGGTCTGGAACAAGGTGGTGAGTCCCTCAGCCTGGAGAAGAGTTCAGCGCCATGGTCTGGAACAAGGTGGTGGTCCCTCAGCCTGGAGAAGAGTTCAGCGCCACGGTCTGGAACGATATGCAGCTGAAGCATGAGACTGGAGTTTAATGCACATTGCAGAGAATAACTTACACACGACCTTGAGATGTCTTCCACTAGGCAGAGAATTATCCTTGCAACTGCAGATATTGTTTGCCACTAGAGATCAACGACTCTAAAACAGGAAGATTTGGAAGACAAGAAAAGAAAAAGATAAAGTGGAGACAAGTATGATAAAACAACGATACTTAAAATGCCGAAAGCATTTAGTTGGGCAAAACTTGCCTGTGGTCGAAACGTCGACCACGTAAACACTTGCTGTGATGAAAGTGTTTGTTGTATGACAAATATTGAAGTACCAGTGTCAGGATCATGTTGTGTCTTCACTCAGTACTTATGTTTACCTGTGTACATTGCTTGTGTGTACATTACATGTGTGTACATTGCTTGTGTGTACATTTATGTGTGTACATTGCTTGTGTGTGCATTACTGTGTGTACCTTACCTGTGTGTACGTTACCTGTGTGTACCTACCTGTGTGTACCTACCTGTGTGTACATTTCTTGCGTGTAACTTGTCCACCTTGTATGTAACTTACTGTGTGTACATGTGTACCTTATTTGTGTACCTGACCTGTGGGTGTATATCACATGTGTGTCTATTCAACTATTTGTACTCACCTATCTGTGGTTTCAGGGGTCGAGTCTCAGCTCCTGGCCCCACCTCCGCTTTCCACTACTGGGTTTCCCCTCTTTAGGTTGAGTGAGTTCTACCGTACCTCTTACCTTTGATATACATTTGAAGAGCTTCGAGAGTTTGACTACACTCGGAGCCCGGCCATGGGCCAGGCTCGTCTGGTGCTTGCCTGGTCAACTAGGCTGTTGCAGCAGGAGGCCCGCTGCCCACATATCCATCACAGCCTGGTTGATATGCCACCTGGTGAAGATACTTGTCCAGTTTCCTCTTGAAGGCTTCTACACTGGTTCCATCCGTGTTTATATCTTATGGTAAGCGGTTGAATAGTCTGGGACCCCGGATGTTGATACAGTGCTCCCTTATTGTCCCCACCGCACCCCTGCTCCTCACTGGGTTTATTTTGCACTTCCTCCCATATCTCTCACTCCAGTATGTTGTTATGGCAGTGTGCAGATTTGGGACCAGTCCCTCGAGTATTTTCCAGGTATATATTATCATGTATCTCTCTCTCCTCCGCTCCAGTGAGTACATGTTCAAGACTTGAAGGCGCTCCCAGTAATTTAGGTGTTTTATTGGCTAAATGTGAGCCGTAAGCGATCTCTGTATTTGTTCCAGCTCTGATATTTCACTGAGCAATATTCTAAGTGAAGGTGCACTAGCGATTTGAATAGTGTCACCATCAGCATTATTTCCCTTGTTTTGAAAGTTCTCAATACCCACCCCGTCATCTTCCTGGCTGTTGTGATCTTTGTCTTGTTATGGTCTTTAAAAAAAAGGTCGGCTGACATAATTATCCCCTTTCGTTCTATTTGGTGACTCTTGAGTTTTGTATATAGTGTTCCTTTTGAGTTCTTCATTTTTTCCATACCTAAGCAGCTGAAACTTATCACCATTGAACGTCATGTTGTTCTCCACTGCCCACTGGAAGACCCTGCTTATGTCTTCCTGTATTTTTTCAGTGTCCTCTACAGTAGTGACTTCTTAAAACTAGTATGTACAAGAATCCTGCCTCGTTCCACTCCCTAACAACTTGAAGACTAAAGAAGTATTTCCTAACATCCTAAGCCCTCGTCTACTTCAGACCTGAGTGTCGGCCAGGCTTGCCCTGTTCATCCTTATCAGTATTGTGTCCGTCTTAATTTGTGTCATCTCTGGTCTTTGTTCCCTCATGTCAATAAGTTCATCTCTGGTTCTTCTATTCTCATGTCATTAAGTTCATCTCTGGTTCTTCTATTCTCATGTCATTAAGTTCATCTCTGGTTCTTCTATTCTCTCATGTCATTAAGTTCATCTCTGGTTCTTCTGTTCTCTCATGTCATTAAGTTCTTCTCTGGTTCTTCTGTTCTCTCATGTCATTAAGTTCTTCTCTGGTTCTTCTGTTCTCTCATGTCATTAAGTTCTCTGGTTCTTCTGTTCTCTCATGTCATTAAGTTCATCTCTGGTTCTTCTGTTCTCTCATGTCATTAAGTTCATCTCTGGTTCTTCTGTTCTCTCATGCCATTAAGTTCAGCTCTGGTTCTTCTGTTCTCTCATGTCATTAAGTTCTTATCTGGTTCTTCTGTTCACTCATGTTCAGCTCAAGAACCAGTCTCGTTGCACTTTTCTGTTTCTAGCTTCTTGACATGCCCTATCAGATGTGGGTTCCATATTGGTGCTGGATACTCCAAGATGGACCTGGAAATGTCGTGTATAGTGTCGTGAATGACTCCTTGTTGAGGTTCCTGAAAGCTGTTCTTAAATTTGCCTGTCTCGCATTTGCTGGTACGGCTATACGGCTGATGTGTTTCCTCCTGTGTCCACTTGATCTTAATATTTTTAATTGAAGCTATCTGCCCCTGTCAATCCCTCTAAAGATTTTGTACGTAGTAATCATGTTCCCGCTTGCCCTTCTCCCCTCTGAGATAATCATGCTCGTCTCCTCATAGGTGTATTCCTCTCACTTCTGGTGCTAGACTGGTTACAAACCTTTGGACCTTTTCTAGTTTCTTCACGTGCATGACTAGGCGTGGGCTCCATGCTGGGGCTCCTCACTCAATGATTGGCATAATATATGTCGTGTAAAAGGTTCTGAAAGATCTTTGTTCAAGTTTCTGAATGTTATTCTGCGGTTTGCTTACGTTATATGGGTTACGTACAATTCTGTCCTCCAGGTTCTTTTCACTCTGATATTTGTAGCTCCTCTTTACCCATGCTGTACTCTGTGTCCGGTCTGTCCTCTTTAAAAATGCATGATCTTGCATTTGACTGGGTTGGCCTCGAGAAAGCACTTGTTTGACAACTCCAGTCTGGTGAGGTGTCTCTGTTGAGGTGTCTCTGCTGAGGTGTCTCTGATGAGGTGTCTCTGTTGAGGTGTCTCTGTTGAGGTGGTGTATCTGTTGAGGTGTCTCTGTTGAGGTGTCTCTGTTGAGGTGTCTCTGTTGAGGTGTCTCTGGAGTTATCACTCTCGTCTTCTGCTCTTCTCATTAGTTTTTACATCGTCAGTAAAAAGTGGTCCTAACACTGATCCTTGCGGGAGCCCACTCGTTACTTTCTCCCATTCATATGTTTCATCTCTTACCGTTACTCTCTGCCTTCTGTCATTTAGATACTTTTTGATCCACTGGATCACTCTACTTTTTAACCCAACACCTTCTTCTAATTTCTGGACTAATATCTGGTGTGTTACTATATCAAATGTTAGGTAAGCCAGCGGAAGGTTTCGGTCAGATGACCAAAAGCTCCAACGGCGGGTCATCATCTAAGACTTAACCTATAGTGTAAGAAAATGGAATCCATCCAACGCCATCTCTCTTGTTTTATTGGTGTGTTTACCTTAGGTTGGTCACGGTCATTCACCATTACCACTCCTTCCATCCTTACCTGATGACCAGCTGGTCACTTGTGGTGTTTTCTTTCACGTTCTTCCTTATCTGAAGACTATCTCCATCCAATTCATTTGTTAACTATTCTACTTTGTCTCTAAGCTTCCTCGATCCTTGTTTAGGTTTCTTTCCTCTTTTCATTGCATCTTCCGTCTTCGCCTGACTTCTCAATCAAATCTCTTTCTCTTTTTACTGCTTCTTCCTTAAACTTACTGAACGTTTTCCTTAATCTCTCTCTCTCTCTCTCTCTCTCTCTCTCTCTCTCTCTCTCTCTCTCTCTCTCTCTCTCTCTCTCTCTCTCTGATCTCTCTCTTGATCTCTCTCTTGATCTCTGCCTCTTGCAGCATCTTTACCCAGGCCTCAAGATCATCCCTTGATTCCTATCTCGCCATCCACGTCACTTCCTGACGATACATGTTCCTACTTGATGTAGTCTTCTCTTTCACTGTCTGTTTACCTCAGCTGTGTAAGAGTTTCCTATATTTCCCACCTCTACTTTCTACCCAAACACCTATGGTAGGATTGGAGTGGTAGGTGTGTGTGTGTGTGTGTGTGTGTGTGTGTGTGTGTGTGTGTGTGTGTGTGTGTGTGTGTGTGTACGTGTGTGTGTGTGTGTGTGTGTGTGTGTGTGTGTACGTGTGTGTGTACGTGTGTGTGTGTGTTCTTACCTAATTGTGGTTGCAGAGGTCGTGTCATAGCTCCTGGTCCCGCCTCTTCGCTGGTCGCTACTAGGTCCACTCTCTCCCTGCTCCATAAGCTTTATCGTACCTCTTCTTAAATCAATGCATGGCTCCTGCCTCCACTACATTCTGTAGACGTTCCAATTCCAGACCACTCTATAACTGAAGAAATACTTCCTAACATTCCTGTGACTCAATTGAGTTTTCAACTTCCAGCTGTGACCCCTTGTTGCTGTGTTCCATCTCTGAAACATTCTGTCCCTATCCGCCTTGTCAATTCCTCTCAGTATTTTATATGTCGTTATCATGTCCTCCCTATCTCTCCTGTCCTCCAGAGTTGTTAAGTTGAGTTCCCTTAACTTCAGCTCCGGGACTAGTCTTCTTGCAAACCTTTACATTTTCTCTAATTTCTTGACGTGTTTGACTACGTGTGAGTTCCATACTTGTGCTGTTACTCCAATATGGGCCTGACGTGCGCATTGTAGTGTTGTGAATGAATGACTCCTTATTTAGATGTCTAAACGCTATTCTCAGGTTTGCCAGGCGCCCATATGCTGCAGCAGTTATTTGGTTGATGTGTGCCTCAGATGTACTAGGTATGATGCTCACCCCATGATCCTTTTCCTTGAGTGAGTTTTGTAGTCTTTGACCTCTTAGGCTGTACTCCGTTTGCTGTCTTCTTTGTCCTTCCTCAAGCTTCATAATTTTGCACTTTTGAGGTTAAACTCCAGGAGTCATTTGTCGGACCAGGTTTGGAGCCTGTCCAGATCCCTTTGTAGGCTTTCCTAATCCTCTTCCTCTTGTATTCTCCTCATTAGCTTCACTTCGTCTGAATGAATGACATGACTTCCGTCATGTCATTCAAATATACAAGAAACAGTACCGGACCTAGGACTGACCCTTGTGGAACCCCACTCGACACATGCACCAACACTGACACCTCTTCTCGTAGCAACACTCGTTGTTTCCTTCATTCCAGGTACTCCCTTAGCCACTGCAGTACTTTACCTACTATTCCCTTATCCACTGCAGTACTTTACCTACTATTCCTGTCTGCTCCTCTAGCTTTTCAACCAGTCTCTTGTGTGGTACTGTGTCGAAAGGCTTCTTGCAGTCCAACAAGATGTGTGTGTTCTTACCTATTTGTGGTTGCAGGAGTCGAATCACAGCTCCTGGCCCCGCCTCTTCTCTGGTCGCCACTAGGTCCATTCTCTCACTATTCCATGAACTTTATTGTACCTCTTCTTAAAGCTATGTATGGATCCTGCTTCCACTACATCATTCTCCAGATTATTTCACTTCCTGATAACTCAATGGCCGAAAAAAAGCTTCCTAACATCCCTGCGACTCACATGAGTCTTCAATTCCAATTGTGACCCCTTGTTATTGAGTCATATCTCTGAAACATTCCGTCCCTATCCACCTTATCAGTTCCTCTCAGTATTTTGTATGTCGTTATCATGTCGTCCCTATCTCTCCTGTCGTCAGGTCGATTTCCCTTAATCTCTACTCGCAGGACTAGTCTTGTTGCAAACCTATGCACTTTCTCTAATTTCTTGACGTGCTTGACCAGGTGTGGGTTACAGTGGTGGGGTGTGATAATAATATGTGCGAAATAATATGTGCGAAACATCAATATGTGCGAAACAAACACTATATGCATAAGAAGGAGACAGTAGACGTGAGCGTGCCTGGTGGTGCAGGTCGCACAAGGTGCTTACTAACAAGGGTTCGACTCTCACCCGTAATTTCGTAGTTCTATAAATGTGCTACATGAAGAATCGTGCGCAGGGGGAATGTTCTGTTGAACTGGTGGGAGGGAGGAGCGAGGTGGCTGCACGAAGACAGACAGGAACACAGACACGCAGAGACAGACAGGAAGGCAGAGAGGCTGGTAGGCAGACATGCAGTCAAGCTGACAGGTGGAATAATACACATACAGACAGTTGGGCATTCATACAGGTGATCTAGCAGACAGTGACATGCAGACACTACTCACACACACATACACACACACACACACACACACACACAGAGGAGCTGAGTCTCGACCCCTGCAACCACAATTAGGTGAGTACACAATCAACGGACGGAGGATCGAGTCCCCACCACTCCTGGAGCTGCATCATGAACCAACTACACACTCCACACACATACATGACGCATACACGTTAACCTTAACTACAACAACATCCACTCATCTACGAATGTACTCATCTACTTACGACGTCATCTACACATGCACTATTCTACAAATGCGCTCATCTACTCATGCACTCATCTACACTAATCTGCTGGTGCACTCATCTACCCATGCACCCATATACTAGTGCACTCATCTACCCATTCACTAATTCACATGCGCTCATCTACCCATGCACCCATCTACTGGTGCACTCATTTACCCATACACCCATCTACTGGTGCACTCGTCTACACTATTCTACTGGTGTACTCATAAGAACATAAGAACATAAGAAAGGAGGAACACTGCAGCAGGCCTGTTGGCCCATTCTAGGCAAGTCCTTCACATTCCATCCCACCAACAGAATATTTGTTCAACCTAATTTTCAATGCTACCCAAAAAATAAGCTTTGATAATTTTATTTACTCATGTGCAATTCCCACTCAAATCCAACCCCTTTCACTCATGAATTTATCCAACCTAAATTTAAAACTACCCAAGGTCCTTGCTTCAATAACCCTACTAGGCAGACTGTTCCATTCATCAACTACCCTATTTCCAAACCAATACTTTCCTATATCCTTTCTAAATCTAAACTTATCTAACTTGAATCCATTATTGCGGGTTCTCTCTTGGAGAGATACCCTCAAGACCTTATTTATATCCCCTTTGTTAATACCCATTTTCCACTTGTATACCTCGATCATGTCTCCCTCATTCTACGTCTTACAAGTGAATGTAATTTAAGGGTCTTCAATCTTTCTTCGTAAGGAAGATTTCTAATGCTATGTATTAATTTAGTCATTCTACGCTGAATGTTTTCTAACGAATTTATGTCCATTCTGTAATATGGAGACCAGAACTGAGCTGCGTAATCTAGGTGAGGCCTTACTAATGATGTATAAAGCTGTAATATAACGTCTGGACTTCTGTTGCTAACACTTGATATAAATCCCAGTAATCTATTTGCCTTATTACGTACGCTTAGGCATTGCTGTCTTGGTTTAAGGTTGCTGCTTACCATCACCCCAAGTCCTTCTCGCAATCTGTATGGCTAAGTTCTACGTTATTTAACTTATAAGTGCTTGGGTTATGGACACTCCCGAGCTTTAGAACTTTGCATTTATCTACATTGAACTGCATCTGCCATTTTTCTGACCAGGAATTGAGTTTGTCTAAATCCTCCTGTAGTTCACTGACATCTACGTCTGAATCGATTATCCTACCTATCTTCGTGTCATCAGCGAATTTGCTCATATCACTAGAAATTCCTCGTCAAGGTCATTTATATATATTATAAACAACAACGGGCCCAAAACCGATCCCTGAGGAACGCCACTTGTTACAGATCCCCACTCCGATTTAACCCCATTTATAACACCTCTGCTTCCTATTGGTGAGCCATGACTGATCCATGACAACACTTTTCCCCCAATGCCATGAGCAGCCACTTTTTAACAGTTCTGATGTGGTACTCTATCAAAAGCCTTACTAAAATCCAAATAAACGATATCGAATTCCTTTATCATTATCAACTGCCTCAAAAGCCCCACTGAAAAAGTTAACAAATTAGTTAGGCAGGAACGGCCCCTGGTGAATCCATGCTGAGTATCATTAATCAAATTATGCCTATCGAGATGGCTTCTTATGTTATCAGCTATAATCGACTCTAGTAATTTGCCTACAATTGATGTTAGACTTAGGGGTAATTTGATGTAACGACTTGTCCCCTGCTTTAAAAATAGGAATTACATTAGCCATCTTCCACGTATCCGGCACTACACCTGTTTGAAGAGATAGGTTAAAAATGTTAGTTAAGGGTTCACAGAGTTCTATTTTGCATTCCTTAAGAACCCTTGAAAAAGCTCATCAGGGCCTGGCGATTTATTTTGCTTCAAACGGTCTATCTGTTTGATAACCTTTTCGCTAGTGACTGTGATACTACATAATTTATCTTCTTCAGGCCCACTAAAATACCAATTCTTGGGATATTATTAATGTCTTCCTGAGGAAAACTGAGAGAAAATAATTATTAAAAATAGAGCACATTTCATTCTCTTTGTCAGTAAGATACCCATAATTATTTTTAAGGGGACCTATCTTATCTCTAACTTTTGTTCTATACACCTGAAAAAAACTTTTTGGGTTGTTTTGAATCCCTAGCAACTTTAATTTCGTAGTCCCGTTTAGCTTTTCTTATCCCCTTTTAACGTCCCTTTTAATGTCAATATACTGACTCATAAGATGACCTCACCTTTTTTGATACGCCTATAAACTCCTTTCTTCTGCCCTAAAAGATATTTGAGCCTATTATTCATCCATTTTGGGTCATTTCTATTCGATCTAATTTCTTTATATGGGATAAATGTTATTTGGGCAGCATGTATAGTGTTCAGAAAACTGTCATATTGATAGCTATCTTCATTACCCCAGTCCACAGATGATAAGTGTTCTCTAAGTCCATTGTAATCTGCTAAGGAAAATCTGGGACCGTTACTGAGTTATTCGTACTATGAAACTTCCATTCAATGCCAAAGGTAATTGATTTGTGGTCGCTTGCGCCGAGTTCCTCTGTAAATTTTTAAATTATTAACAAGGGTTTCCTTGTTTGCCAGAACTAAGTCAAGCAGGTTATTTCCCCTTGTAGGTTCTGTCACAAACTGCTTCAAAAAACAATCTTGAACTACATCTAAGAAGTCGTTAGATTCTAAATTCCCAGTCAAAAATTCCAATCAATTTGACTAAAGTTGAAGTCACCCAGAATAACTACGTTATCGTGCATTGTGGCCTTAACAATTTCCTCCCATAATAGTCTCCTTGGTCCCTATCTAAGTTTGGGGGACGGTATATCACACCTAAAATCAATTTTTCATGCCCCTCTGAAAATTCTATCCAGACAGACTCTGTATGTGTTATTTCAGACTTTATTCCCTTTTATGCAACAGTTCAAGGATCTCGACATACAGTGCCACTCCACCCCCTTCCCGAAACTTCTGTCTACTTGGAACAATTAAAACCCTGTATATGACATTCAGCAGGCATGTCCCTATTTTTCGTATTGAACCACGTCTCAGTTATCAAATACATCAATGTTACCTGCACTTCAAATAATCTCAAATCGTCCATCTTATTCCTAGCACTACGACTATTTGATAATACACTTTTAAAGACCCTCCTTTCTCTTTTACCCTTCCTGCTCCATTCTGTTTTACCACTATACCTATTTCTGTCCTTGTTATTGTTAAGATTTTTTATATCAAAGCCTAGATCTATATTTCGACATTCATTATTTTCCATTTCTAAACCCATACCTCTAACTAACCTTGTTTAAAGTCCTAACAACACCCCTTTTAACTGAGCCCAAACAAGAAAATCCACACCTTTCCCTGGATAAGTGAACCCCATCCCTGGCATACATGTCTTTGGCCATAGAATGGTCCCAGTTGCAAATGAATGGTACTGCATTATCCAAGTGTTTCCAGCCAGAATTGACACCAATTGCCCTGGACAGCCATTCCCTCTCCAACTCCTCTCCTTGGAAAATACCCATATGACAGGGTTCAAATTCTTCCCAATTTTTGTCTATTGCTGACCATACCCCGCTAGTCATCCTCACTCCTACGTTCCAATGTTTTTCCAACTGGGGACAATAATAGTTGCTCCCCATTACCTCCATGATGTCGTCCAGACCCAACAATATCCTCCCATCCCAGCCCCAGGAAAGAAACCTCTGTCTCCTACTTCTCCCTTTCAAGCAGAAGGCCCTATCCATATACCTAATTTGACTATCCCCAACAAGAAAATGTTCTTTTCCTTCTGGTGTCGTTCGTGATGTTCCCGTAGTCGACTCCAAAATTCATTTGGGAACACGGAGAATCGGTCGATGTTTCCACAACAGGTTTGGCTTGTTAATTTACCTTCCACCATCCTCTTGATCTTTAACTTTGTCCCATGCATTCCGGCCAATGTCCAGGTTCCTTTTTTTGGCTTGAGGATTTTCAACAGGAGGATTACTACGAATCCTCTTGTTTTCCCAGTCAGTCGCTGTATCCCCGTTAGCTACCCTCAGTTCTTCCTTCAGCTGCTGAGAAGCCAAGAGAGGACATCTGTTCAGATTCAAGAAGACAAAAGACACGTTTCACTGAGTTAAGTCAGGCCACCACTGAGTTAAGTCAGGTCCACCACTTCCATTCTACACTAATTTTATTGGTGTACTATCACCCCAAAATCACTGGTGTACTCATCTACACTAATTATCATGTCTATCTACACTAATCTACTGGGTACCTTATTCCACTAATCTACTTGGGTAAAATTTTCCCTTTCCTTAATCTACCGGGCGGTATTTTTATCACTAATTTATCTACCATCTACACAATTCCCTGGGTTTATCTACACTTAATCTACTGGTGTACCTATCTACACTAATCTACTGGTGTACTCATCTCCTAATCTACTGAGTACCATCTACACTAATCTACTGGTGTACCCACTACTCATGCACCAGCCAAGTTGAATAATATCAAAATTTTCCGTACCGGTAAGAAACTGGGCAATCATACTTAGATACCCACAATCTTGCATAATAAATTCATATTCGTGGAAGAAAATCACAAATTTTTGCGTAACATACCTTACATTCTCATAAGACACCTAAGTCCCAAGAACGACCCTGCAATATTGGTAATGCTTTTACAATCCTGTATAATAACCAAACTAAGGTAATACATCCACCCTTGCAACACCTTTCATAATTTTGCGTAATACACCTCAAATTTGCGTAAACACCACAACTTGGTAATGCAACTCACAATCTTGGTAAGAACTCACAATCCGGTAATGCAATTCACAATCTTGCGTAAGAACCCCTTCAATCTTGTGTAACATACCTCACAATCTTGGTGAAACATCTCACAATCTTTTAATACACCTCACAATCTTGAGTAATACACCTCACAATCTTGAGTAATACACCTCACAACCCGGGATAATACTAACATAATATTAAAAAAAGGGGATATAAATAAGGTCTTGAGGATATTTTCTCCAAGAGAGAACCTGCAAAATGGATTCAAGTTAGATAAGTTTAGATTTAGAAAGGATATAGGAAAGTATTGGTTTGGAAATAGGGTGTTGGGTGAGTGGAACAGTCTGCCTTTTGGGGAGTTTTCCCCAAAATTTTGGGTTTAAATTCAAGAGGAGAGGGTTGGTTTGAGGGACTTGCATGAGTGGGTAGAATTGTCAAAGCTTATTTCTTGGGAGCATTGAAAATTGGTGAGCAAAATTCTGTTAGTGGGACGGATTGTGAAGGACCTGCCTAGTATGGGCCAACAGGCCTGCTGTGGACTGGGGGGAAGAAAGAGGACCCCAAATGACAGTTTTTTTAAACTTTCAGGTTTTCCCCAAAAAAAATTTATCCCGTATAAAGAAATTGATCAAGTAGAAAAAACCCAAAAAGGGGGAATAATAGGCTCAAATATTTTTTTAGGGGGAAGAAAGGGGAAATTTTAGGCGCATAAAAAAAGGGGGGAGGGTATCTTTTTAAAACAGTATACTTGGGGATTAAGAGGGACGTTAAAAAAAGGGAAATAAGAAAATTAAACGGGACTATGAAATTAAAGTTTTTAGGGGTTTAAAACTAACCCAAAAAATTTTTTTTCCGGTTTATAGAACAAAAGTTAGGGGGAAGATAGGTCCCCCCTTAAAAAAAAAATTGGGCATCTTACTGACAAGGAGAATTATATGTGCTCTATTTTTAATAATTATTTTTCTCGGTTTTCCCCAGGAAGAATTTAATTCCCGGGGAAATTTAATTTTTTTAGAGGGGCCCCCAAGAAGATAAATTATGTAATATCACAGTTTTTAGCGAAAAAAATTATGAAACAGTTGGGGCCCACGAAACAAAATAAATCGCCGGGGCCCGATGAATTAAAGGGTTTTATGAATTTCAAAAAAGGGAAATCTGTGAACCAATATCTAACATTTTTAATTTTTTTTTCAAAAAAGGGGTAGTGTTTGATATTTTGGGAAAAATTAAAAATAATTCTATTTTTAAAGAGGGGACAAGTCACTACCGTCCAACTTTTTGCCCAAAGCCCCAACCCAATTTTAAAATTACTAGAGTCAATTATAATTTTTAATTTTAAGCCATCTAGATAACCATAATTTGATTAATGATACCCCATGGATTCACGAGGGGGGCCCTTTTCCTTTTTAAATTTTTTAACCTTTTTTAGTAAAAAATTTGATAGGGACCAAGGGAGACTAATATGGAGGAAATTTTTAAGGCCCAATGCCCCTAAATTTTTTAATTCTGGGGCTTCAACTTTAGTCAAATTGATTTTGGGAATTTTTTTGGGGAAATTTAGAATCTAACGATTTCTTTTAAGTAGTTCAAGATTGTTTTTTAAAGTTTGTAAAGCCTTAAGGGGAAATAATCTGTTGGGTTTAGTTTTTCTTTGGGGATCTTTTTAATCAGTTTTGACATTAAAAACGTTAAAAGGGGGAAGAAAAGTTGTTGGGGCCAAATTAAAGTTGCTAGGGGGTTTGAAAAAAAACCCAAAAAATTTTTTTCCCCGGGGTATAGAACAAAAAGAGATAAGATAAATTTCCCCCAAAAAATTAAGGTATCTTTTTGACAAAGATAATAAATGTGCTCATTTTTTTTAAAAATTTTTTTTCTCGGTTTTTTTCCAGGGGGAAACAATTTTAAAAATTATCCCAAGAATTAGGATTTTTTTAGGCCCCAAGAAAAAATTATGTAGTATCACAGTCACTTTGGGAAAAAAGTTATTTTTAAAAGATAGACCGTTTGAAGCAAAAAAAAACGCCAGGCCCTGATGAGTTTTTTTTTTTGGGTTCTTAAGGGGAAGCAAAAAATTAACTTTTTAACCCAATTTTAAATTTTTAACCTATTCTTCAAACAGGTGTAGTGTCTGGATACGTGGAAGATGGCTAATGTAATTTATTTTTAAA
>WNWK01005095.1:0-127081 GCA_009830355.1 Cherax destructor | reverse complement strand
AGGGCAATTATGTATGTAATTGCGATTTCTTGTATGTATCATGGGGAATGAGAGAGGTGGGAGGGGACTGTAGAGTGAAAGCCTTAGCGGCTCATGTGTATCGCTCAATGTGTAGGAATAGGCTATTATATGGAGGAAATGGGTATCAAGTTTCTCTGAGGGATATAGGACATTAACAGTAGCAAAGTTATTACGGTGATGCAGAGTAGAGCTGGAGAGGACTGGATTCTTTGGAAGACAGAGTAGTTAGGGTGGGGTCGATGTTGTGTTGAATGAGGTTTTAGGGTGCTTAATAGGTGAATGTTGAGGGGAAGGTCGACTGGCGCGAGAATGCTTGTTATTGAGCAACGGGAAAAGACAGCTGACGCGTAAAGGTGTTGAATAGGTATGAGAGGATGACAGGATGAACTTGTTTGGACTTGATTTTACGTAATGACTGACAAAGACCAGGTTCAAGGGAAAGGAGTATGCAAAGGGGCTTTCTGAAGTGTTGGAGCATGGGAATTGATGTTTTTTTATGAGACAGGAAGGTATAGTTCCCTGACGTTGTACGGGATCATGTTAATATTGTTCTCAAATAGTACATATTATGTTTCTTATCAGTACTCTCAAAATAGGTAATTAAAATTTGTTATGGAGTTATTGTTATATTACGACAAGATTAGTGGTATCAGAAGGTTTTTTACATTATCATTGTCATTGTGTAATGTTATTGTATAGCTCCGTTTCATATACATCATATCATTGTCGTTAGGCAATGTGAAAGTATTGTACTGTTTTGTATAGCTTTTGGAATTAATGATGCCAACGATCTTATTGTATGGGATTATTTGGGAAAAAATTTGTATGATGATTAAGGTATCATCATAGTACATAGATTTATGTATAGCAGTACTTAGTTCTTATTTTTGTGTGTGTATTTATGAATTATTGTATGTTGTTATGGTGATATATGCTCTGCGGGTTAGGATAAAATAAAAAAAAAAAAATTTGCTCCATAAACATACTTTTCTATGTTCATGTTATCATAGTGGGCTACAGCTCTACTCAGGCTTCTAATTGCATTTCTATAACAATCATTTTCATTATTTACTTCTCTCTAATATTATTTCCAATGCTAGACACAGATATACCGAAGTTATATTCTGCATTCTCCTTCAGGGTACTCTTTATCATGAAGGAGTAATCCAATGTATGATGGGATCTATAGCAATTGTACATTAATTCCTTTTTCCCAGATTTTTGAGTATCTATACCTGGCTTCTCCAATGAGCATGTTGTTGGAGTCATTATATGAGTCAAGAGTTTTCAGTGATGACATAGAATCAGTAATGATGATGAGTCAAGCTCAGTGTCATAAGTTAGTTTTAGCGCCAACAATTGCAAACAATTCAGTTTGCAGTGTAGACGCCATTGTTAATTCTTATGCCTAGTTCAACAAATTTATTATTGTTCTTAACTAGGGAGGTGGCAACCAGAGCAGATGCAGCCCTGCCAGAAGACGCCTGTTTAGATCCATCAGTGTATATAACTTGTGATAACTTATTACTACCAGCTAGGCAGAAATTTCTTCTTGAGCAGTTGCTTTAACAAGTGATTTAAGGAAGGGATTACTAGCAATGAGCTTCGGAGGGACTTGCAGGTATGTGATATTAAATGAACACATCTTCCATGGAGGGTGAAATGCTCTTGTTGTCTACAGCGATACAATTCATGCAGGTTGTAAAACTTAATATAATTGCATGTTTTCACAATCCATTTAGATCTGTGTGTATTTACTTCCAGACATTTAGTATGATTCATAGTGACAGCGTCTGGTTCATTTCTTAACATTCTAATACCTATTCTAATAACATTCTAATACCTATTCGTGCCAAATAGGTAAAACTTCGATTTTGCCGAATAAGGCAAGAAAAAATTGTGTATGTTATAATTTCGCAAAAAATCATTCTGAACCTAACGAAAAAATATATTTCATTGTATCTAAAATATATTTATTTGGATTAGGATAAATTAAATTGGCTTGTTATAATAAAGTTAGGTAAGTTTTCTAAGGTACAAAATTATTAATGTTTATATTAACGTAAATTAAAAAATATATCTTTAACGTACAAGAGAAATTTTAGACAGGACTTAATTTTAAATGAGTTCTGCTAATTGGCCGGTTTTGCCTATTCGGCACGACATATATAAATGAGATATTCACCTTTGTGTAAGTACGACAGTGTAACGGGTAAGGCGAGGAAATAGTTAATTAGTTCTTAACGACCCATGATGACACTTTTCAGGTCGCTTGTTCTATCTAGGCTGGAATATTTCTGCACACTAACTGCACCTTTCAAGGCAGGTGAAATTGCTGACTAGAAAATGTCAGAGAACCTTCACAGCACACATAACTGCGATAAAACCATACTGGAACCTGAAGCCTAAACCTGTACTCCTAGAGCGGATCATTATTATACAGGAAAATCCTAGAGTTAGTACCAAACTTGCACTAAGTCACCCCTACAAAGCAAAAGACTCGGCAGACGATGAAACATCCTCCCAATGAAAAGCAGGGGTGCCACTAGCACGTTGAGAGACAATACAATAAGTGTCAGGGGCCCAAGACTGTTCAATTGCCTCCCAGCATACATAAGGGAGATTACCAATAGACCCTTGGCTGTCTTCAAGCAGGCACTGGACAGGCACCTAAAGTCAGTGCCTGACTGCCGGACTGCCGGACTGCGTGCGGCCAGCAGTAACAGACTGGTTGATCAGGCTCTGATTCACCATGAGGCCTGGTCACAGACCGGGCCGCGGGGGCGTTGACTCCCGGAACTCTCTCCAGGTAAACTCCAGGTAAGATCCATGGAGGGTCATGTAACCTGTTCACTAAGTCAAGGATACTTTAATCTTTAATTAACATGGGGATAAAAATATCCAGTATATATACACTAAAAGATATACATCTCGGTATATAACTTTAGTGTATGCAACTACTCCCATGATACCACTCCTTAAATCTCCTGTATCTGGGTGCTTTTGGTTCAACAAATATAACTAGAACTGAAATGACCTAGATTGTTTTGTCGCCCCAGACACGTGATGATAAGCAGGTCTGGCTGCTGTCTCTTTTTCACTTAAAAGTTAAAATGTAATTGATTTTGATGGTATTTGATTCTGTGATATTCTCCAGAAAGAACTGAGTTTTGAAATGATCTCAGTTAGGATAACAGGTGTTAAGCAATAGATTTGAGAAAATGCAGTTAATTGTAATCTTCAGTGACTACGTTTAGCCCACACAGAAGGTTTCATTACGTAGCTGATAAACAAGATAAGGGAGAGCATATAAACAATCAATGATTGTGTGAATTTTAATCTTTGAACCTTCGAGATAAAACTATCTCTTGTACGTCGCTGCCTCACCCTTATACACGTCTCTCAACTGAAAATCCCTTGTATATTAATGAGTTCATGATCTGCACTCTATTAGCACATCTTTATTAATAATGTCATTACTGGCACATTATTTACGTGCTGTTGGGATGTATTATAGTACATTTGCATTACCATACCTGAAGGATCCCATGATGCGTATGAAAGGCTTTTGATTCAAGAATAAGGAACTACCCTCCCTTTATTTGATAAAACATGGTTAGCTTACGTTCCATAGGTGCTGAAGAACCCATACGGATTTAGAGCTTTTCATATATATATATATAATAATGAAATTCAAACTGTGCATCCCTACCAGCATGGAGATAGTCTATGCAAAATCAGACATTTAATAAGGAAATACATTAAAAATAAGCTGTGTTAGTGTGATTGTATTACAACGAAAGATAATTCGATATACCCAAAGGATCTATTAGCACTGTAGTTTGTTTACTAACTAGTGCGAGACAGGTTCTACTAGTATCTATCCATTATATGTTTATAGGCCTATTGTACATTAGATGAATGGCTACATGAATAATTTTTCCAAGTGACGATCACTTTCTTGAGTACAACATGACCCAGATGCTCTTCACATTATTTTCCTGTACTGTTACCGAATTAAGTTCTGGTAAAAGATGTAATGGAAGGTAATGAACTTCTCATCTTCAATTTGTCAGCACCTGGGAATTAAATCATATTTCTTTTAACAATGGATGAAAAAAGAGCACAGAAAAGTACAGATTCTTTAACAAAGTTTATCGGAGAAATGCTAAGAATACATTTCATTACTACTTTACTCAACTGACATACCTGGAGAATACCTGGTCTGTTAGTAGCATGAACATGACTAGGCAGTTGCCTCCAGGTTTCAAGCCGTTACGGTAACGGCTTGACAAAGCTCTGGAGAGCGAAACGTGTAATGTCACCATGTGTCCTACTAACATTGTCGGTAATTCTATCAAATATTAGATACCTGGTATGTGACCAGGCCTCGGTGGACCAGGCCCTGTGAAGATTTATGACAATAATTTTGGGTAGGATTGTTCATACAACTTTATCTAATGCTTTGGATGCTTCATCACATACAGTACAGGAAAGAGTTAAAACAATGAATAGTTACTCACAGATCTTGCAAAAAAAAAATACAGTTAACATGAAAATAGAAAATTTAGTATGCAATTATTCATTTAGAGGGTACAGAAAATTTCAGAAGATAGTTTTTGTGATGCAGATATCCATACATTTACTTTTTAGTTTCTCGAGTTTTGAGGAAAACAATTTACGAACTTACCGTCAAGACTCGTGAACGCTACGTCGAAATATGACTCAAAATGTTCAGGTATTGTTTCAGTGGCACAAGAGCGTGTCTTGAAGCAGGAATGTTGGTTACTACACTGACTACCCCACACACTGATACCGTCATTTAACCATGACTTGCTGGTTCAGTGCTATTTATTCATAGTTACTGTGGGAAAATTATAATATTTACACAGAGAGCGATAATAATAGTGACTGGTCTTTATCTTTGGTAAAATGACTAGCAGAATGCACGAAGAAAAATCATTATTCCTATTATAAGTAGAGGTTTATTTATAAGAGGTTTCTATACAATGGGTATATCTACAAGGGATTAATTTACTGGCGGCTTGTCTACAACGGGTTGATCTACACGGTGTTAATCTACAAGGGCTTTATCTAAATGTTTATATAATGAAGATTTATTTACAAGGGATTTATCTACAAGGGGCTTATCTACAAGAGATTTATCTACTAGAGAAAGAGAGAACCTAACCTTTTATTTAAGTTTGGAAAAAGTAAAGTAAATGTTGAACAAAATACAAAGAATAAATGACGATAGTTAAAATTACTGAAGTACAGAAGAAAATATTTGGAATATTAAATATAAAGTTTCAGAGTTTGTTCACAAAAGATTTTTCGTGTAAGAGATTTTAGTCCCAGACAGACAGTTGAAATAGAAAATATTGTAATAGCTGAGGAGGAAGTAAAGAACTTATTATTATTTACTGATAAGAAAGAAGACATAGGACCAAGAGGATAGCACCTTGGGTCTGAAAGGAATGAGCAGATGAGTTATGTTATCCACTTTATATTTCTTTAGGATTGCGCTACAGGAAGGAAAATTAACAACCCTTCGGAAGGTGGTGCATATCGTGCCTATTTACGAATGTTAAATTTGTTTAGTTATTTTGAGAGTTAGAGGTTGTTCAGGAAATCAGTGGATTGGTTAATAGCATTTACGTGGACTAAGAAATTTTTTCATATATTTCCTTCAATGATTAATTTGACAATTATAGTTAGAAATTAAAGATAAATTGTTAGTGGAAAAAAAATTTCGTTTGAGAGGAAAATGCGAATAGTTATAAGACGAAAAATATTGCTAATTTATATTAATGACTTGCAAGAAGGAATAGAAATATATATGAATATGTTTTCAGATGACGCAAAAATCATATGTAAAATTGATAAAATTTACCTAGATACATTGATCACATTGATTCTTTATAGACATTTTGGAGTCGAATTTCTTCCATTACATATCTACCTCATCTCTGGGTTCTAACACTCCTTCTAACATTCATTCTTAGCGCTGGTCCAGCATTAACATAATAATACCTAGAAACAATCATCATTATTAGCGTCATTTTCAGAAGCAAATGAAAACTGCCACTGTTTTCCCCAAGCTGATAAAAATATAAGTGGTGATTGAAGGCTGAGAGAATCTGACAATTCTTCTCTTCAGTAAGTAAATGTCAAGGTAGAGTCATCTGCTACAGGCACGAGAGTTTGAGGGGAGGTGAAGGAGATAACTCAAGTAGATATTCAATAACAATGAACCAAGCACACCATGGAACATTACTCTTAGAGCTCTACCTTCCAGACAATCAATACGGAGGTGTTGAGCCAGAGACTAAGTGCTTGCAGTTTTGCCAAGAGTCGCTATTGCCATACACTGTCGACAGCACAGCAATATTCAGTGATTCTACATAGCTGTTCTTGAGTTCATCCAGCGACTCTACCAGACCAGCCGGGCAGTGGTTTGTACGATGGAATACGTGCGGCCAGCAGTAACAGCCTGGCTGATCAGGCCATGATCCACCGGGAGGCCTGGTCAAGGATTGAGTCGCAGGGGCATTAACCCCCGGAACACGCTTCAGGTAGGCTCCAGGTAGACATAGCAGAGAGGTTAAAAGGGAGATCGGCAGCAGGGTAACCTTACCCAACTCTCTCATCTTTCTCAATCGTTCCGACCTTTATTTACAAGCTAAGAGCTGTTTCCTACTTCACTTCATTTGAAAGCCTTTTAATTGTTATGAAACATACAAACAGGGAGCTGGATGAAGTTAGTTCCAGCTGTGGGTCAGCGATTTCATTTGTTCAACTGACTTTGTCTCTTCGTTGTTATGCTGAATGCTACTCACTCTACAAGTGAATGATGGCATATGAAGTTATGTTCTTGAGAAAGGTATAGCCAGAGTATAGCTCCTGTTTGCTGTCCGAGAAGAGGAGCCTGGTGTGATTCCTTGAGAGTATTGGCCTTGTATATAACGGAAAGGCCGCCCACATCCTTCCGGTTCCGCTGAAACGACATATCTGTCCAGGCTGGGTCCAGGCGAGAGGTGAGTTGTCTTCTTCGGTTCTCTATTCTGTTCAGAAGTAGTATATGAGACGGGAATGAGGAAATCCACACACACACACACACACACACACTCTGCGCGCTTGTGTGTGTGTATGTATGTATGTGTATTTGTAGTCAACTATTTGTGGTTGCAGGGGTCGAATCATAGCTCCAAGCCCCGCCTCTTCGCTGATCGCTATTAGGTCTACTCTGTCCCTGCTCCATGAACTTTATCGTATCTCTTCCAAAAGATATGTATGAATCCTGCCTCCACTACATCCTTCTCCAGATATCACTTCCTCAAAACTCTATGACTGAAGAAATGCTTCCTAACATCCCTGTGACTCATTTGAGTCATCAACTTCCGTTTATGACAACTTGTTCATGTGTCCCATCTCTCAAACATCCTGTCAATATCCACCATGTCAGTTCCTCTCAGTATTTTATATGTTATCACTTCTTTCCAATCCCTCCTGTCCTCCAGTGTCGTCAGGTCGATTTTCCTTAACCTCTCCTCATAGGACATACCCATTAGCTCCGGGAGAAGTCTTGTTGAAATCCTTTGCGCTTTCTCTAATTTCTTGACGTGCTTGACCAGGTGTGAGCTCCATACTGATGCTGCATACTCCATACTTCCTTATTGAGGTGTCCAAACGCTATTCTTAAATTTGCCAGGCGCCCATATGATGCAGCAGTTATTTGGTTGATGTGCTCCTCAGACGTGCTAAGTATTATACTCACCCTAAGATCCTTTTATGAGTGAGGTTTGCAGTCTTTGGTCCCAAAGACTGTACTCGGTCTGCGGTTTTCTTTGACCTTTCCTAATCTTCATGACTCTGCACTTGGTGGGGTTAAACTCCAGGAGACAACTGCTGGATTAGGCTTAGAGTTTGTCAAGTTCCCAATGTAGTCCAACCTGATCCTTATTCGATTTAATTCTTCGCATTAGCTTCACATCGTCTGCAAACATGGACACCTCTGAATCTATCCTTTCCGTCATGTCATTCACATATCCCAAAAATAGCACTGGCCCTAAGACTGACCTCTGTGGAACAATGCTCGTCACAGGTGAAAGCCTTCTAACATTCAAGAAAATACAACCTACCCACCCTTCTCTCTCTAGTGTCTTACTTCTGTGACCTTGTCTTAAAACTCCAGTATGGTTGTGACATAGGATTTCTCTTCCCTGAAATCATGTTTGATATTGCTTATAAGCTGGTTCCTCTCTGGTGTTCCACTACTCTTCTCCTGATAATCTTCTCCATGACGTTGCATACCGCACATGTCAAATGACACTGGTCTGTAGTTTAATGGTGCCTGTCTGTCTTCTTTCTTAAATATTGGGACTACATTTGCTCCATTTAACACCTCAGGTAGTTGCTTTGTTTCGATAGATGTGTTGAAGATTGTTGTTAGTGGTACACACAGCGCCTCTGCTCCCTCTCTCAAGACCCACGGAGAGATGTTGTCCGTGCCACCTATGAGGTGAGATATGCAGTTCATTTAGCCGCCTCTTCACTTCCTTCTCTGTTATGTGTTTTTTGTCCAACACATGTTGGTGTTCCCCACCATTCTGGCTTTCTAGAGTCCTTTCTCTCTCCACTGAAAATACTTCCTTAAATCTTGTGTTGAGCTCTTCACGTACTTCTCTGTCGATTGTTGGGATCTTCCCTCCTTCCTTCCTCAGCCTGATTACCTGGTCTTTGATTGTTGTTTTCCTCCAGAAGTCGCTATAAAACTGCTTTGGGTCAGATTTGACTTTCGATGCTATGTCATTTTGGAATTGCTGCTGGGCCTCCTCTTTATCTGTGCATATTCGTTTTCTGGCTCTTCGGCTAATCTCCCTATTTTCCTGGGTTCTTTGTCTTCTATACTTTTTCCAAACTCTAGCACACTTAGTTTTGGCTTATCTACACCTTTGGGTGAATCAAGAGCTGGTTCTGGTCTTCCCATTATTTCTTTTGTTCTTTGGTATGAACCTCTCCTCTGCCTACTTGCATTTTGTTACGTGTTCCATCATTTCATTCACTGATTGTTCCTCCAGTTCTCTTTCCTACTGAACCTCATACAGAAAAATTCTCATGCCTCTGTAGACCCCTCTTTTGTAGTTTGGTGTGTGTGTGTTTGTGGGTATACTCACCTAACTGTACTCAAATAATAATTGTCGTTGCGGGGCCGAGTCATAGCTCCTGGCCCTGCCTCTTCACTGGTCGCCACTAGGTGCATCTGTCCCTGCTCCATGAGCTTTATCATGCCTCTTCTTGAAGCTATGTATGGTACCTGCCTCCACTACCTCACTTTCCAGACTATTCCACTTTCCTGACAACTCTATGACTGAAGAAATACTTCCTAACATCCCTGTGACTCATCTGAGTTTTCAATTTCCAACTGTGACCCCTTGTTGTTGTTTCTCATCTATTGAACATTCTGTCTCTGTCCATCTTGTCGATTCCTCTTAGTATTTAATATGTCGTTATGATGTCTCCCCTGTCCCTGCTGTACTCCAGTGTCGTCAGGCCTTAGTTCTCTTAACTCTCCTCGTAGGACATGCCCCTTAGCTCCGGGACTAGTCTCGTTGAAAACCTTAACACTTTCTCTACTTCCCTGCTGTACTTGGCCAGGTATGGGTTCCAAACTGGTGCTGCATACTCCAGTAGGGAATTGTCCTGACCGATTCCTTACTGAGATGTCGCAATGTTATTCTTAGGTTTGCTAGGCGCCCATATGCTGCAGCAGTTATTTGGTTGTTGTGCGCCTCAGGAGATGTGCTCGGTATTATACTCACCCTAAGATCCTTTTCCTTGAGTGAGGTTTGTAGTTTTTGGCCCCCTAGACTGTACTCTGTCTGTGGTCTTCTTTGCCCCTACCAATCTTAATAACTTCGCACTTGTTAGGGTTGAACTCCAGGAACCAGTTTATGTACCTGGCTTGCAGCCTTTCCAGATCTCTTTGTGATCCTGTGTGGTCCTCTTAAGATTGAATTCTCCTCATTAACTTCACATCGCCTGCAAACAGGGACACTTTGTATCTATTCCTTCCATCATGTCATTCAAATATACCAGGAACAGCACCGGTCCTAGGACTGACCACTGTGGAAACCCGCTCCTCACAGCGCCCACTTTGACTCCTCGTCACGTACTATGACTCGCTGCTGTCTTCCTGTCAGGTATTCTCTGATCCACTGCTGTGCCTTCTCTGTTATACCTGCCTGGTCCTCAAGCTTTTGCACTAATCTCTTGTGTGAAACTGTTTTGAAAGTCTTCTTACAGTTTAAGAAAACACAGTCTATCCACCCCTCTCTCTCTTGTCTTATTGCTGTGACCTTGTCACAGAACTCCAGTAGCTTTTTTGACACAGTATTTCACGTCCCTGAATCCATGCTAGTTGTCAATAACACTGGTGTGTAGTTTAATGTTGTGTGTCTGCCTCCTTTTTTTAAATTTGGGTTACATTTGCTGTCTTTCATACCTCAGGGAGTCGCTCTGTTTCGATAGATGTGTTGAAGATTGTTGTTAGTGGTATACATAGCGCCTCTGCTCCCTCTCTCAGGACCCATGGAAAGATTTTGTTTGGCACCCTCGCTTTTGAGGTATTTAGTTCGCTTAGCACCTCTTCACTTCCTCCTCGGTTGTATGTATTTTGTCCAGCACTTGATGGTGTACTCTACCTCTCTGTCTTTCTGGAGTCCCTTCTGTTTCCCCTGTGAATAGTTTTTTGAATCTCATTTTTAGCTCTTCATATACTTCTCGGCCGTTTATGTGATGTCCCCTCCTTCCTTCCTCACCCTGATTACCTGGTCCTTGACTGTTGTTTCCTTTCTGTTGTGACTGAATAACAACTTCCGGCCAGAGTTGGCTTTTGCTGCTGTGTCGTTTTAGTATTGGCATTGGGTCTCCCTCCTTGCCTGACCATATTCATTTCTGGCTCTTCAACTGCTCTCCTTATTCTCCTGGGTCCTTTGCCTTCTATGTTTCTTCTATTCTCAAGCACACTTGGTTTTGTCCCCTCTGCACATCTGAGTGAACCAAGAGCTCATCCTGGCCTTCTCTTTATTTCTGTTTCCCTTGGGTACAAACCTCTCTTCTGCTTCCTTGCATATTGTTAACAGATATTCCATCCATCATCTAATTTACTGATCTCCAAGCCAGTTCTCTGTCCCACTGAACCTCGTGCAGGAAATTCCTCATGTGTAGTCTCCTCTCTTGTAGTTTTTCTTCAGTCGTCCTGCTCTTCCTGCTTCCCTCTTCACTTGTAACTCTACTATGTTTTCGATCCTCAGAACCATATGATCACTGGCCCCGAGGGGTGTTTCATATGTGTTGTCCTCAATATCTGCTCTGCTCAAGGTGAATACTTCGTCCAGTCTTGCTGGTTCGTCCTCTCCTCTTTTTCTGGTAGTATCCCTTATGTGTTGGTACATGAGGTTTTCCAGTACTACCTCCATCATCTTAGCCCTCCACGTTTCTGGGCCCTTATGCAGCTCCAGGCTTTCCTAGTCAATTTCTTTGTGATTGAAGTCACCCACAATCAGTAGTTTTTCCCTGCCCACATGGGCCCTTCTGACCACTTCAGCCAGTGTGTCACCCATTGCTCTGTTACTTTCATCATATTTTTGACTTTGCCTCCTGCTATTCTGTGGTGGGTTATACATCACTGAAATTTCCACCTTTGGACCTCCAGACTGAAGTGTTCCTATTAGTAAGTCTCTTATTTCTTCTCTGTCTCCTTTCTCCAGCTCCTCAAAATCCCACTGTTTTTTTAAGAGCAGTACCACTCCTAAACCCACTCTGTTCCCTCTGTTTCTCCTCAGGATCCGGTATCCAGTTGGAAAAATGGCATATGTTATTATTCCTGTGAGCTTGGTTTCTGTGAGAGCTATGATGTCTAGTGATTCCTCTTTGATTCTTTCGTGCTACTTCTCCACTTATTCGTTATTCCATCAGCGTTGGTGTACCATACTTTCAGTTTCCTCTCCAACATTGTATTCTGGAGCTCTTGTGGGTATTGGGGGAGTGGAGGGACCTTGCAGGGTGCTATGGGATTCTACTGCATACTGTGGGTTGGGGCTGTAAGTGTGGAGTGTCGTTTGTTCTGGGATAGTATGTTTGGCTGTGGGGTTCTGAGAGAGGTTCTGTGGATGTTTTCACTTGTTGCTCCACCTGCTTCTGGTTGCTCCTGACTCTATCCTTGTCTCTCTTTCTAGCCCCTTTCTTTTCTGTGTGCTCTCCTCAGCTGATGTCATTCCATTCTTATTCTGTAGTGGTCTCGGAACGCCCTCCTGTATGTTGATGATTCCTTCAGCGATGAATTCTCCAGCAAGATCCTTTTCCTCACTGTTTTTTTCTTGAGAATCAATTTGATTGGCTGATTTCTCTCCTTCGAGTAACCCCCTATTCTCTGACTATTTTCTTTCTCAGTCATGTCCTCCTTACCTATGTGTTTGATGATGTTTTCAATCTCCTGTTTTTCTTTCAGTTGAGTAAAGACTGACCTCTCCCTCTCCTCCTCCATTTGCCTTTCCCTCCTTGTCTCTGGGTCCTGTTTGTACAAAGCTTATTTCCTGTAACTCCTGGTGGCCTGGTCGTGCCTCGGCATGGGACCTGTCACCTCTACCTGCACTCCTCTACTTACTGCTGTTCCTGCACCCAGCAGCTCGCCCCTTTCGTTCCTAGGCCTTGCCTGGTAGCCTGATTGGGCCTTAAAGTAAGTTTTGTTTCCTTCCATTCCTTCGAACCACTCCTTTATTAGGTTTGTGCTTGCTCCAGATGTCATGTCCTCTCTGGGTACTGGCCCTGTGGGAAATTAAGGTAGTGTATGTGCAGGCACGACAGGTTTGGACTATTGGTCCCTGTTTCAGTCGTGAATTCAGCTTGAAGCCTGCCGCTCCACTTCAGGGGTAACTTCAGCCAATAGGGTACTGACCTTTATTCCTCAGAGTAGGCAGTGTGGTCGTGACAGGCAGATGCTAGTGCAATCTCTGGTCGTGGGGTGCCACCTCTACACATGTGTACACCTGAATCCATTCACCAATACTGACGTGGTAGTGATGGGGGCTGGGGTTACCTGAGAATACCTTGAATCACACAACTGCCTGGTCCAGCTAATGAAACCCTTGCTTGAGTGAGCTATAGTGTATGAATGTATTCACCGTGCAAAGTTCGTGTAGGGGTAGTCGTCCGTCTCACTTCCGAAATGTGACTAATCGCCGTCGGCTCAGCCTACCCCGTGGGCCCTCAAACTGGCGAGCTGAAGGTGCCTTTGGCTTAATTAATGTATGGGACATAATATAATAACTATCTCTAACTTGGCTTAAATATATGTAGTAGTAACGTAGTAATTGTAGTGTATAATTAGCCTAGGAGTTACGATGCTAATTCTTAATAATTAAGTATATACAGAATTGACACCTGTCTAGGTGTCTCCCCCCCTTCCCTACATTCCACCACCTGGGGGGTGGGCATAACGTTCTGGGGAAATTACAAAATTCCACACAGACCCTATAACCCGCTTCAGAATATTTACTTTGTCTTCTAGGGTCCGTATCTTGGCTTCTGCAGCTTCAGCTCGCGACTCCCATTTCTTTTTTTCTGCCTCCAGCCTCTTCTTCATTTTTACGGAAAGTTCGCCTAGTTTGATTTTCCACTCTTGTTCCATCCTTTTACATTGCTCTTCCATCCATTCCAGGCCCATCCATCCATTCCAGGCCCATCCATCCATTCCAGGCCCATCTTCCTCTGATCCCCTAAGTCTTAGACTTCCCGTCTGAGGCCCCATTTTTTATTTTTAATGGGCTAGGTTTCGTAGTGTGTGTATGTTTGCTGTTTATGTGTGTGTGTTAGTTATGTGTGTGTGTACTCACCTAATTGTGGTTGCAGGGGTCGAGACTTAGCTCCTGGCCCCGCCTCTGCGCTGCCCGCTACTAGGGATCTGCTCTCCCTACTCCATGAGCTTTATCATACCTCGTCTTAAAACTGTGTATGGTTCCTGCCTCCACTATGTCTTTCTCTAGACTATTCCACTTTCTGACTACTCTGTGGCTGAAGAAATGCTTCCTAACATCCCTTTGACTCATCTGAGTCTTCAGCTTCCAGTTGTGTCCCCTTGTTTCTGTGTTCCCTCTCTGGAACATCCTGTCACTGTCTACCTTGTCGATTCCCCGCAGTATTTTGTATGTCGTTATCATGTCTCCTCTGACCCTTCTTTCCTCCAGTGTTGTTAGTCCTATTTCCCTCAGCCTTTCTTCATAGGACAGACCCCTGAGTTGTGGAACTAACCTCGTCGCAAACCTTTGCACTTTCTCTAGTTTCTTTACGTGTTTGACCAGGTGTGGGTTCCAGACTGGTGCTGCATATTCTAGTATGGGCCTGACGTACACGGTGTACAGTGTCTTAAACGAGTCCTTGTTAAGGTAACGGAACGCTAATCTTAGGTTTGCCAGTCGCCCATATGCTGCCGCAGTTATCTGGTTGATGTGTGCCTCCGGAGACGTGCTTGGCGTTATACTCACCCCAAGGTCTTTCTTCTTTGCCGAGGTTTGTAGCCTTTGTCCTCCTAGCCTGTACTCTGTCAGCAGTCTTCTTTGCCCTTCTCCGATCTTCATGACTTTGCATTTGGTGGGATTGAATTCGAGAAGCCATTTGCTAGACCAGGTGCCAAGCTTGTCCAGGTCTGTTTGAAGTCCTGCTTGGTCCTCCTCCGATGTGATTCTCCTCATTAATTTCACATCATCTGCGAACAGAGACACTTCTGAGTCTATCCCATCTGTCATGTCATTTACATATACCAAGAATAACACTGGTCCTAGGACTGACCTGCGGTACGCCGCTCGTCACAGGCGCCCACTGTGATACCTCATCACGCACCATGACCCGTTGTTGCCTCCCTGTGAGGTATTCCCTGATCCATTCCAGTGTCCTTCCTGTTATACGTGCTTGTTCTTCCAACTTCTTTACTAATCTCATGTGAGGAACTGTGTCGAAGGCCTTCCTTCAGTTCAGGAAAATGCAATCAACCCACCCTTCTCTCTCTTGCCTTACCTCTGTTACTTTATCATAGAACTCTAGGAGGTTTGTTACACAGGATTTGCCTTCCTTGTGTGTGTGTGTGTGTGTGTGTGTGTGTGTGTGTGTGTGTATGTGTGTGTGTGTGTGTGTGTATGTGTTAGGAGAGAGAAAGGGAGAGTAAATGAGGACTGTTTGTGACGGAGAGAGAGAGAGAGAGAGAGAGAGAGAGAGAGAGAGAGAGAGATGGGACTAGATGGAGAAGAGAGGGAGTATGACAGGAAGGGAGAGGGAGAGGGGGTGGTAGAGGGAGAAAGAGGGGAGGCAGAGGCTGAGGGAGTGTAGTGGAGTGGGATTGAGGGTTTTATTGGGGGTGCTGGGAAGTTGATTGTCAATTTTCAGAAAGTGTGGTTGCAGGGGTCGAGTCACAGCTCCTGGCCCAGTGTGTGTGTATGTGTGTGTGTGTGTGTGTGTACTCACCTAATTGTAATTGCAGGGGTCGAGTGTGTGTGTGTGTGTGTGTGTGTTTTTGTGTGGACCTTGGTGTCTGGTTTTATAGGCACAGGAGAAGCTCAGAAAATATATGCTGGAGAGACTGCAATATCGTTGGTGATATCAGAATGTTACATAGAAAGTCTTGTGCCGGTGGAAAAGGGTTCAAAGGAGAGGAGTTTTACCGTGCTAGATGAAGTGATTCCTCAGACCCAGTCATCGGAAACCTTCCTGGAACATTTTTTGTTTTTAGTGAGTGATAATAATGTCTTTGATGAGCAGTCACCTGACATGTTTGTAATTCAATAAAATGTCTTCGTTCAAGCAGCAGTGACAAGCATGTTATTAAAGGAAGTATTATCGCTTATTGCAAGAAACAACTGAATGAGCATTTTCAGACTCTCGTATTATTTTCATAATATTTTACCTTAACATATCTTAAGTTAAATGTTTAACTCAATAGATAATTAAATTATTAAACCCTGTTTTTTTATGAAAGAAAAGGTTTATCCAGACACCTGCTGCTCCATTTACCCATGTATGTTACTCTGCTGGTTGATGACTACTGCTCTGCTGGTTGATGACTACTGCTCTGCTGGTTGATGACTACTGCTCTGCTGGTTGATGCCTACTGCTCTGTTGGTTGATGACTACTGCTCTCCTGGTTGATGACTACTGCTCTGCTGGTTGATGACTACTACTCTGCTGGTTGATGACTACTGCTCTCCTGGTTAATGACTACTGCTCTCCTGGTTGATGACTACTGCTCTGCTGGTTGATGACTACTGCTCTGCTGGTTGATGACTACTGATCTGCTGGTTGACGACTACTGCTCTCCTGGTTGATGACTACTGCTCTGCTGGTTGATAACTACTGCTCTGCTGGTTGATGACTACTGCTCTGCTGGTTGATGACTACTGATCTGCTGGTTGACGACTACTGCTCTCCTGGTTGATGACTACTGCTCTGCTGGTTGATGACTACTGCTCTGCTGGTTGATGACTACTTCTCTGCTGGTTGACGACTACTGCTCTCCTGGTTGATGACTACTGTTCTGCTGGTTGATGACTACTGCTCTGCTGGCTGATGACTACTGCTCTCCTGGTTGATGACTACTTATCTGCTGTTTGACTGCTGCTCTGCTGTTTGACTACTGCTCTGCCGTTTGACTACTGCTCTGCTGTTTGACTACTGCTCTGCTGATTGACTTCTGCTCTGCTGATTGACTTCTGCTTTGCTGATTGACTTCTGCTCTGCTGATTGACTTCTGCTCTGCTGATTGACTTCTGCTCTACTGATTGACTTCTGCTCTGCTGATTGATTTCTGCTCTGCTGATTGACTTCGTCTCTGCTGATTGACTTCTGCTCTGCTGATTGACTACTGATTGACTTCTGCTCTGCTGGTTGACTTCTGCTCTGCTGATTGTCTACTAATCTGCTGTTTGACTACTGCTCTGCTGTTTGACTACTGTTCTGCTGTTTGAATACTGCTCTGCTGTTTGAATACTGCTCTACTGTTTGAATACTGGTCTGCTGGTTGACTTCTGCTCTGCTGGTTGTCTACTACTCTGCTGGTTGACAACTACTCTGCTGGTTGACTACTACTCTGCTGGTTGTCTACTACTCTGCTGGTTGACTACTGCTCTGCTGGTTGTCTACTGCTCTGCTGGTTGTCTACTGCTCTGCTGGTTGACTACTGCTCTGCTGGTTGACTACTGCTCTGCTGGTTGTCTACTGCTCTGCTGGTTGTCTACTGCTCTGCTGGTTGTCTACTACTCTGCTGGTTGACTACTGCTCTGCTGGTTGTCTACTACTCTGCAGGTTGACTTCTGCTCTGCTGGTTGACTACTGCTCTGCTGGTTGTCTACTACTCTGCTGGTTGACTACTGCTCTGCTGGTTGTCTACTACTCTGCAGGTTGACTACTGCTCTGCTGGTTGACTGCTGCTCTGCTGGTTGACTGCTGCTCTGCTGGTTGTTTACTACTCTGCAGGTTGACTTCTGCTCAACGAACATAAAGTCACAATACCGTGACTGGAACAATAATCCACACATAGCAGAGAGGAGCTTACCACGACGTTTCGGTCCGACTTGGACCGAAAGGAGAGAAGGAGGGATTATATCTGGCCAGCTGAGAGAGACGGGACAAGAGAGCCAGTAGGAAAAAAAGCAGAGTGGTAGTAGTAGTTGTAGTAGCAGTAGTTGTAGTAGTAGAGTCAGTCAAAGACCAAGAAAGAGGACCACTGCAGGAGAGCTCAGGGCCCACGAGGGGTAGCAACAAAAACAGAGAGGGAGGGGAGAAATAAAGGACCAAACACCCAAGGCAGAAAGAATTAGATTCCCATTGAATGGGTATTTAATTCCTTGCTTCCTTTCCTTGATGTTCATGTCCACCGCTCAGATACAGGTCTTGCTTTTTCCGTGTACCGCAAGCCTATGCACAGTGGCATGTACATTCACTACTTTTCTTATGCTTCCTCTGTCAAGAAAAGTTTTCTTATTTCTCTCTTTCTCCGTGCTTTCTGCATTTGTGATCCTCAATTCCTTTAATCGGAAGTTTCCACTCTTCATAACTCATTCTCTCGTCTAGGAAACCCTTTCATTTCATAGACTCTGCCTTCTCTCGTGCTAAACGGACTTTCTTCTCTCCCAAACTTACTCCTGGGAACTCTCCTGTCCTCTGCCTTCCCTATATTTCCAGTCTTTCTAATCTCAACAACTCCGTTCCTTAGACTACTCTATTTCGTGTTCCTCCTGTCCTCTTCAGTACTTTGGAGAAACTGGCCTATCTCTGTCTGACAGACTTAGGGAACACAAAAGTAGTGTTAGTCTTGCCGACACCAGCAATGCTCTTTTCTGTCTTGTCAAAGATCGCAGTCATCCTATTGACTGGTCTTCTACTAAAACTGTCTACTCTTCTTCTAACTTTCACAGTCGCCGTCTGGTTGAATCCTCCCTTATACACAACTTTCCTTGTATGAATCTTTGTCCTGGTTTTGTCCCTGTAGATGCCTTTTTTTCCCATTACATTGTATAATACTCCAAACTTCAGAACACCCGTTATTAGCTCTCCTGTGCTCCTATTTCTTAGCCATTGACTGACTCCACTACTACTACTACTACCACTTCCTCTCTACTTTCCTATCTACCTGCTGGCCTATATATATTCCCTCCTCTCCTTTTTGTTAGTGTGACTGTGTAAATGGTCCAAGTCTGACCGAAACGTCGTCGTAAGCTCCTCTCTTCTATGTGCGGGTTATTTGTGCATAACAACTGCTCTGTTAGTTTACTACTGTTCTGTTAGTTTACTGCTGCTCTGCTGGTTGACTGCTGCTATACTGGTTGATGGCTACTGCTCTATTGGTTGATGGCTACTGCTCTGCTGGTTGATTACTGCTGGTTGACTACTACTCTACTGGTTGACTATTGCTCTACTGGTTGATGACTACTTCTCTACTAGTTGATGACTACTGCTCTGCTGGTTGATGACTACTGTTCTGCTGGTTGATGACTACTGCTCTGCTGGTTGATGAGTACTGCTCTGCTGGTTGATGACTACTGCTCTGCTGGTTGACTACTGTTCTTCTGGTTGACTGCTGCTCTGCTGGTTGACTACTACTCTGCAGGTTGAATATTAGTCATTCAGTAGAACAGTAGTCAACCAGCAGAACAGTAGTCAATCAGAGACAGTAGTAACTCAGCAAACCAGGACTCAACCAGCAGAACAGGAGTCAACCAGCAGAACAGGAGTCAACCAGCAGAACAATAGTCAACCAGCAGAACAGTAGTCAACCAGAAGAGCAATAGTCAACCAACAGAACAGTAGTCAACCAGTAGAACAGTAGTCAACCAGCAGAACAGTAGTCAACTAGTAGAACAGTAGTCAACCAGCAGAACAGTAGTCAACCAGTAGAACAGTAGTCAACCAGCAGAACAGTAGTCAACCAGAAGAGCAGTAGTCAACAAGCAGAACACTAGTCAACCAGCAGAACAGTAGTCAACCAGAAGAGCAGTAGTCAACCAGCAGAACAGAAGTCAACCAGAAGAGCTATAGTCAACCAACAGAGCAGTAGTCAACCAGTAGAACAGTAGACTACTGTTCTGCTGGTTGACTACTGTTCTACTGGTAAACTTCTGTTCTACTGGTTGACTACTGTTCTGCTAGTTGACTACTGTTCTGCTGGTTGACTACTGTTCTACTGGTTAACTACTGTTCTACTGGTTGACTACTGTTCTACTAGTTGACTACTGTTCTGCTGGTTGACTACTGTTCTGGTGGTTGACTACGGTTCTGCTGGTTGACTACTCCTCTTCTGGTTGACTACTGTTCTCCTGGCTGACTACTGTTCTGCTGTTTGACTACTGTTCTGCTGGTTGATTACTGTTCTGCTGGTTGATTACTGCTCTTCTGGTTGACTACTGTTCTGCTGGTTGACTACTGTTCTGCTGGTTGACTTCTGTTCTGCTGATTGACTACTGTTCTTCTGGTTGACTACTGTTCTGTTGGTTGACTCCTGTTCTGCTGGTTGACTCCTGTTTTGCTGGTTGACTACTGCTTTTCTGGTTGACTACTGTTCTGCTGGTTGACTACTGTTCTGCTGGTTGACTACAGTTCTACTGGTTGACTACAGTTCTACTGGTTAACTACTGTTCTGCTTGTTATCTACTGTTCTGCTTGTTGACTACTGTTCTACTGGTTGACTACTGTTCTACTGGTTGCCTTCAGTTCTGCTGGTTGACTACTGTTCTACTGGTTAACTAGTGTTCTGCTGGTTAACTAGTGTTCTGCTGGTTGACTACTGTTTTACTAGTTGACTACTGTTCTGCTGGTTAACTACTGTTCTGCTGGTTGACTACTGTTCTACTGGTTGACTACTGTTCTCTGGTTGACTACTGTTCTGCTGGTTGACTACTGTTCTACTGGTTGACCTCTGTTCTGCTAATTAACTACTGTTCTACTGGTTGACTACTGTTCTACTGGTTGACTACTGTTCTACTGGTTGACTACTGTTCTACTGGTTGACTACTGTTCTACTGGTTGACTACTGTTCTACTGGTTGACTACTGTTCTGCTGGTTGACTACTGTTCTACTGGTTGACTACTGTTCTACTGGTTGACTACTGTTCTGCTGGTTGACTACTGTTCTACTGGTTGACTACTGTTCTGTTGGTTGACTACTGTTCTACTGGTTGACTACTGTTCTACTGGTTGACTACTGTTCTACTGGTTGACTACTGTTCTACTGGTTGACTACTGTTCTACTGGTTGACTACTGTTCTGTTGGTTGACTCCTGTTCTGCTGGTTGACTCCTGTTTTGCTGGTTGACTACAGTTTTACTAGTTGACTACGGTTCTGCTGGTTGACTACTGTTCTGCTGGTTGACTACAGTTCTGCTGGTTGACTACAGTTTTACTGGTTAACTACTGTTCTGCTTGTTATCTACTGTTCTGCTTCTTTACTACTGTTCTACTGGTTGACTACTGTTCTACTGGTTGCCTTCAGTTCTGCTGGTTGACTTCTGTTCTACTGGTTGACTACTGTTCTACTGGTTGACTACTGTTCTGCTGGTTGACTACTGTTCTACTGGTTGACTACTGTTCTGCTGGTTGACTGCTGTTCTACTAGTTGACTACTGTTCTACTGGTTGACTACTGTTCTACTGGTTGACTACTGTTCTACTGGTTGACTACTGTTCTACTGGTTGACTACTGTTCTACTGGTTGACTACTGTTCTACTGGTTGACTACTGTTCTACTGGTTGACTACTGTTCTACTGGTTGACTACTGTTCTACTGGTTGACTACTGTTCTACTGGTTGACTACTGTTCTGCTCGTTGACTACTGCTTGTTACAAAATGACACGATATCTATTAGTAATAGACATCTCCAGTGAACACTAGAAAGGATAGCCCTTCTAGCATCTAGCCTGTTACTGGGCTTTTGCAACAAAGTCAGTATCCTGGTTCAGTTATCCGACATATTATATAGCTTAAGATGATTGCAACTGATAGGGTACTAACCAACGAAATATATTTAAAAGATTTATTATCAAAGTGAGAAAATCTAGGGTAGCAAAGTAAATCAAATATAAAGATATTAATTAAGATATCAATTAGGAGGTTAATTAGGAGGGTAGCTCCTACACTGCTCTCATATATAATAAGTCTGTGCTGAGGGCACATATATATAAATGACTCAGAAGTACCATCAGGTACAATGTCAGTAATTACAATAATATATACAAATAAGAATAAAAGTGTGTATGAGTGTGCTCCCGGTAACTCTAAGACTCGACTCAACCAGTGTACGACTGAACGTCTCTTAAGCTAGCTGCTCTAACAAACAGACAACCAGAACAGCTTGATTGTCCAGTAAAATGACCAATTCGCAGAACAGCACTATAACAGGCAACAACAACACAGCGTCAGGAACAAGGAGATAGAAAATCAACCCTAACTGGGGACCATCAGTAGATCCTCCAAAACAGTCACAAAACTCCCTTTCTACTGAAACCAGGTTCAGCATAAACAATCCCAAACTGTGGCGGTGCACAGATGCCTTATCGAAGTAGGTCCAGAGCTATAGCTTGAGACCTGAGTTGTATCAGAATGTCAATGTGACACACAACCCAGAACAACGTCGAAAATCACTGTCTAGTCTATTCTCTGTGAACAGAGTTACACAGAGTTCTGAGAAGTATGATTCGCCTCACCAACGAATGCATACTCTACCCAACAGAGTCTAATGTCGAGAAAACAAGTAGAGAGAGGGAAGAGGAACAACCAACCAGCTCAGGTGTGTTCAGAGACTGACTCCTCCCAGCAACTAGACGCCGGTAGCATAACAGTAGTTTGCCAACTCCAAGGCAGTTACGCCACATTCTCCAACGCAATATCAAATATTACATCCTACCTAATAAATAGAGCTAAGTCAAATAAGTCAAATAATTCCAATAATAATATAAAGCAAGATATTAACGATTTAGCTATTATCGAGAATATCAGCAATATAAAATTATAGAAAATGGAAATATACAATATATACATTGAGGCCCAATTCAGGGGGCGCAATACTGCTCTGGTGGCTAAGATCTGGTGATCTAGTAGCTGCCTCTTAATGCTCTGATGGAACATGTCTTCTACTCAGGTGGCTGATGTCTGCCTTTTGGGTGACTGTTGTCGCTTGTCTGGGTGACTAAACTTTCCTCACCTGAGTTCTATCTGCCGCTCATTTTTGATGATCTCTTCTCTTCTCATAAACTTCTCGGGAGACAATAAATTACTTTACTTTGAAAAGAAATTTTGAAAATAAAATTATTCAACAAATATTTTACTTTTTATTAAATAATTTTTTATTAAATGCTTACGATTAGCTTAATAACTGTTGTAATAATTTTATGCATTTTATGCATTTGTAAAAATAAAATTTTCTAAATAAACCAAATTTTCTAGAAATGCTAGTTTTTAATTATCTGAAAATTCAAAAGTAATAAATAGCAAAGAAATTTCATAAAAACTGAAGAGTCATCTTCATATCTATGACACTACAAAGAATTAAAGGATGGTAAACAAGTATCCAAAGACATGAAAAACTTGTACTGAGAAGTGAAACCATAGCAACCCCATTGATGTGAGAGTAGAGACAATTTTTAAATATATAAAAAGAGAATTATAGTTTACGAAACTACATAAATAATTCACACAAAGGAGATTAAAACTTATGACGACGTTTTAGTCAGTCTTGGATTATTAACTAGTCACACAAAAGCGCGAAAGGTCGATAATGATGTTAATATATTCGCCAGGAACGAAATCCTGACACGAGACTTTGCCAGATGATGACCTTCCACTGGCTTCTGAAGGAGTCTTGGAGTTTGTACAATTGATGTACCATTTACATCCAAATGTCGGGGGCAGCCCTACAACAAGGAGTGAAACTTCTTTGGGTCAAGTGGAGTACCATTTACAGCCCTATGGCAGGGGCAGCCCTATGACAGGGACACGGTGAGTCCCCTTCAGAACAAGACTTATAGCTTTTAGCTACAATCCTCGTAGACGTCCTGTAGTTGTGGCACAGTACATTTTCGATTCAAGTTGTGTCGATGCTTCTGTGTGTACGATAGTGTGAGTCATCTACAACTCAAAAGCTTCGAGGTTTGCTTCCTGCCTTCCTCACTCACACTGTGCTCCCAGGAAGAAGCTGAAGTACTGGTGCAGGCATCAGCGCCAAGTCAGTGGTATCCAAGGGCCGGTGTTCTCCTTGCTCTGAGGATCTCAGCTCTCAAAACTCTGCTTCACTGAGCCATTCCCAGCGCTCGGGCTGCAGCCCTAACACCAGAGTGACTCAAGAGGCTCTCTGGCGGCGAGCAGCAGGAGGGAAAGGGAGCCATTATGTACAGGAGAGGGAAAGGGGGCGAGGCTGGGGCCGTGAGTATTGGAACCAGAGGAAGTAGTATAATAATAGTGGTAGTAGTAGTAGTAGTAGTAGTAGAAATAGTGCAACAGTGGCAGAGTGGGTAATAAGTAGTAATTACTGATAAAAGGGTCATAGAGTGAAGTGCTAGCAGAGAATCGGTAGTAATAGTGGAGGTAGTCTAAAATAAGAAAGGAAGACTGAAAAGGAGCACTGCGGGAGACCTATTGGACCACAAGGGCAAAACAATAACACAGGGGATCGTGTGATTAATTAATAATCCAACAAGGAACGAAACGTCTCCTTAAGTTTCAATCATTTATGTGTAAGATACTTGTGTATTGTTCCAGACAAGTTATTTTACCTTACTGTTCTTTAATTTCCAAAATTCCTTACCATGAAACACTTGATATATCTCCTCTTCTTAAGACTCTTGATAAAAAATACCCCCCAAAATGCTGATGGGTGTGTATATAAGATTCCTTGAAAAATACGCGATAAAGATTTTTACTGTCAAACTGGTAAAAGTCTTGAACTTAGGTTAAAACAACATAAATATAGCATTAGAACTGGACAAGATTCTAATGCTCTGTTTATTCATGTGAGAGATTTTAACCTTTCAATTGATTTTCAAAAGGCTGAGAAAGTTGCATCAAGTAAGTCCATGGTCGACAGGAATGTAATAGAATCATGTTTCATAAAAAGCGGTTTTAAAAATAATATGAATATTTCTTTTGGTTTATATACATTGGATTCATTTATAATTAATAAAATTTGGGAAGAATTTAATGATACATTAGACAAGTAAAAATTCTTAATGCTTTGTTGGAGTATCAGGTGCGCTTCACAGAGTCGGGTGCTGTCACACGACTGCGAGGTGTAGTCTTGCCCTTACATGCCTTCCTGTTGATGTTTTGTTTTTATAGTTCCTTGATATTGTGAGAAGTCACGAATGCGCTTGGAATTTCGCTGTTCATTCACAATGGTTGTTCTGCATATTGTGATATCACCTGTCTACTGTGATTTTATTGTATATATATATATATATATATATATATATATATATATATATATATATATATATATATATATATATATATATATATATATGTGTGTGTGTGTGTGTGTGTGTGTGTGTGTGTGTGTGTGTGTGTGTGTGTGTTGTGTGTGTGTGTGTGTGTGTTAGTTAGTTAGTTACCATTTTGTCGTAGGCACATGTACCTACGAAATAGGAAAGTGGGTGTGAGAGGGATTGGTGGAATGATGATACAAAGAGAGTAGTAAGGGAGAAAAAATTAGCATATGAGAGGTTTTTTTTTCAAAGTAGAAGTGATACAAGGAGGGAAGAGTATATGGAGAGAAAAAGAGTGGTTAAGAGAGTGGTGAAGCAATGTAAAAAGAGAGCAAATGAGAGAGTCGGTGAGATGTTATCAACAAATTTTGTTGAAAATAAGAAAAAGTTTTTGAGTGAGATAAACAAGTTGAAGAAGCCTGGGGAACAAATGATTTGACAGTTAAAAATAGGAGAGGAGAGTTATTAAATGGAGAGTTAGAGGTATCGGGAAGATGGAGGAAATAATTTGAAGAATTGTTAAATGTTGATGAAGACAGGGAAGCTGTGATTTCGTGTATAGGGCAAGGAGGAATAACATCTTGTAGGAGTGAGGAAGAATCAGTTGTGAGTGTGGGGGAAGTTCGTTGGGCAGTGGGAAGAATGAAAGGGTAAAAAGCAGCTGGGATTGATGGGATAAAGATAGAAATGTTAAAAGCAGGCGGGGATATAGTTTTGGAGTGGTTGGTGCTATTATTAAATAAATGTGTGGAAGAGGGTAAGGTACCTAGGGATTGGCAGAGAGCGTGCATAGTTCCTTTGTTAAAGGCAAAGGGGACAAAAGAGAGTTCAAAAATTATAGGGAAATAAGTCTGTTGAGTATACCTGGTAAAGTGTATGGTAGAGTTATTATTGAAAGAATTAAGAGCAAGACGGATAGTAGGATAGCAGATGAACAAGGAGATTTTAGGAAAGGTAGGGGTTTACAGTGAAACATATAGCTGAACAGTATTTAGATGAGGGTAAAGAGGTTTGTGTGGCATTTATCTATTTGGAAAACGCGTATGACCGGGTGGATAGGGAGGCAATGTGGAAGATGTTGCAGGTGTATGGAATAGGAGGTAGGTTACTGAAAGCAGTGAAGAGTTTTTATGAGGATAATGAGGCTCAGGTTAGAGTGTGTAGGAGAGAGGGAGATTATTTCCCAGTAAAAGTAGGCCTTAGACAAGGATGTGTAATGTCACCATGGTTGTTCAATATATTTATAGATGGGGTTGTAAGAGAAGTGAATGCGCGGGTCTTGGGAAGAGGTGTGGGGTTAAAATATAAAGAATCTAACACAAAGTGGGAGTTGTCACAGCTGATTTATGCTGATGACACTGTGCTTTTGGGAGATTCTGAAGAGAAGTTGCAGAGGTTAGTTGATGAGTTTGGTAGGGTATGTAAAAGAAGGAAATTAAAAGTGAATATAGGAAATAGTAATGTAAAGAGGATAACAAAAAGATTAGGTGATGAAAGATTGGATATCAGATTGGAGGGAGAGAGTGTGGAGGAGGTGAATGTATTCAGATATTTAGGAGTAGACGTGTCAGCAGATGAGTCTATGAAGGATGAGGTGAATCATAAAAGTGATGAGGGTAAAAGGGTGAGTGGTGCACTTAGGAGTCTGTGGAGACAAAGAACTTTGTCCATGGAAGTAAAGAGGGGAATGTATGAGAGTAAAGTTATACCAACACTTTTATATGGGTGTGAAGCACCCATATATATATATATATATATATATATATATATATATATATATATATATATATATATATATATATATATATATATATATATATATATATATATATATATATATATATATATATATATATATATATATATATGTATCAGTAACAACACTAATAATAGCCAAGGAGTCTAACCCATGCTGCTTTGGCCCGTTTCATTATGAGCGAAAGACAGATGACGCTCTAGTCCACGGGCCCTCACAATTCTCAAGAATGACGCCTCCAGCCAAGCTAAATTTTGTACCCGTCATCTGAGAACATAGGGTGGTGTGGATGCCTCTGAGCTAATTTCATTCTACTCCTGTTTGGTGTACTAGCCCAACGAGTGGTATTGGTCAATAACAACACTGCTCACTTTATATATATATATATATATATATATATATATATATATATATATATATATATATATATATATATATATATATATATATATATATATATATATAAATTTGGAGTGGAGGGAAGGCGGGGTAGGGGTTTGCCTAGGAAAGGATGGAGGGAGGGGTAAAGGAGGTTTTGTGTGCGAGGGTTTGGACTTGCAGCAAGCTTGCGTGAGCCTGTTAGATAGGAGCGAATGGAGACAAATGTTTTTTAATACTTGACGTGCTGTTGGAATGTAAGCAAAGTAACATTTATGAAGGGATTCAGGGAAACCGGCAGGCCGGACTTGAGTCCTGGAGATGGGAAGTACAGTGCCGACACTCTGAAGGAGGGGTGTTAAGGGACGGAGGAGCTGTTTTGAAGTAATAAACAATTGAAATTGAAAAATTATGGAAAACAATATTTTCTTACCAAAAAATAGTGCATAATTCTGGCAACATTTTGATGCAATCAGCTTGTTTCTATCACATTTCTAAGTATATTTTTCCAAAAATGTAATTTTTTTTCTGTTCTTGCTGTCATAAAGAGGACATGTTGGTAATTAGTGTTTTTTTTACTCCAAAAATTACGATTTCTATGATTGTTTCATTCTAAATACTATACAACTTCTGTGAGAACTAAACTGAAGAGCGCGGAGTGATTATTGCTCAGTAGCCTGCCTTGGTGGGAGACGGCCGATGTCTTAATAATATATATATGTCGTGCCGATTAGGTAAAACTGGTCAATTAGCAAGAACTCGTCCAAAATTAAGTCCTTTCTAAAATTTTATCTTATACGTTTAAAGATATATTTTTTTCATTTATGTTAATGTAAGAATTTATAATTTTCTACCAAGAGAAACTTTGAAAACCTACCTAACCTTATTACAACAAGCGCAATTTAATTTAGCCTAACCCAACTAAATATATTTTAGATACGTTAACATTAATTTATTAATAAACAAACACAATGAAATATATTTTTTTCGTTATGTTCAGAATGATTTTGGCGAAATTATTGCATACAAAATTTTCACTTGTCTTATATGGCAAGTGAGCGTTGCTATTTAAGCCAAATCGCAAGTTTTACCTAATCGGCACGACATATATATATATATATATATATATATATATATATATATATATATATATATATATATATATATATATATATATAATATATATATATATGTCGTGCCGATTAGGTAAAACTGTCAATAGCAAGAACTCATCTAAAATTAAGTCCTTTCTAAATTTTCTCTTATACGTTTAAAGATATATTTTTCATTTAATGTAAGAATTTATAATTTTGTACCAAGAGAAACTTTGAAAATCTACCTAACCTTATTTCAACAAGCGCAATTTAATTTAGCCTAACCCAACTAAATATATTTTAGATACGTTAACATTAATTTATTAATAAACAAACACAATGAAATATATTTTTCGTTATGTTCAGAATGATTTTGGCGAAATTATTGCATACACAAATTTTCACTTGTCTTATATGGCAAGGTGAGCGTTGCTATTTAAGCCAAAATCGCAAGTTTTACCTAATCGGCACGACATATATATATATATATATATATATATATATATATTGTGTGTGTGTGTGTGTGTCGTGCCGATTAGGTAAAACTTGCGATTTTGGCTAAATAGCAATGCTCACCTGCCATATAAGCAAGTGAAAATTTGTGTATGCAATAATTTCGCCAAAATCATTCTGAACATAACGAAAAATATATTTCATTGTGTTTGTTTATTAATAAATTAATGTTAACGTATCTAAAATATATTTAGTTGGTTAAGCTAAATTAAATTGCGCTTGTTGAAATAAGGTTAGGTAGATTTTCAAAGTTTCTCTTGTACAAAATATAAATTCTTACATTAAATGAAAAAATATATCTTTAAACGTATAAGAAAATTTAGAAAGGACTTAATTTTAGATGAGTTCTTGCTAATTGACCAGTTTACCTAATCGGCACGACATATATATATATATATATATATATATATATATATATATGTCGTGCCGATTAGGTAAAACTTGCGATTTTGAGCTAAATAGCAAGCTCACTTTGCCATATAAGACAAGTGAAAATTTGTGTATGCAATAATTTCGCCAAAATCATTCTGAACTATAACGAAAAAATATATTTCATTGTGTTTCTTTATTATTAAATTAATGTTAATGTATCTAAAATATATTTAGTTGAGGTTAGGCTAAATTAAATTGCGCTTGTTGTAATAAGGTTAGGTAGGTTTTCAAAGTTTCTCTTGGTACAAAATTATAAATTCTCACATTAACATAAATGAAAAAAATATATCTTTAAACGTATAAGAAAATTTTAGAAAGGACTTCAATTTTAGATGAGTTCTTGCTAATTGACCAGTTTTGCCTAATCGGCACGACATATATATATATATATATATATATATATATATATATATATATATATATATATATATATGCAAAAGATCACAGTAATCAGGTGATATCAAAATATGCAAGACAACCACTATGAAAAAATAGAGGAATTCCAAGCGCTTTCGTGACTACTCACATTATATATATATATATATATATATATATATATATATATATATATATATATATATATATATATATATATATATATATATATATATATATATATATATATATATATATATATATATAGTATTGTAACCAGGAACGAGTGGTATTTAATCAGTAACGCTGCGACTAGCCGAGGACTCGAACCCGTGTTGTTTTAGCCCGCCTCATGCTGAGCGAAAATTCATGACGCTCTGACCCACCGGACCATCCAATCCTAAAAAGATCAAGCACCCAGCAGAGCTAGGTGTCGTTCCATGATATGAGGACATAAGATGATGTGGGTGCCTCAGAGCTAATTTCATTCTACTTCCCGTTTGGTGTACTAGCCTCCACAAGCAGTAAATATAACCAGGAAAGAGAGGTATTTAATCAATGAGAACACTACGACTAGCCGGGGGATCGAACCCGTTTTGTTTTAGCCCACCTCATAGTGAACGAAAATTCTTTTAACTCCACACCTCTTGCCAACACCCGAGCATTCACTTCTCTTACAACCCCATCTATAAATATATTGAGCAACCATGGTGACATCACACATCCTTCTCTATGGCTTACTATTACTGGGAAATAATCTCCCTCTCTCCAACATACTCTAACCTGAGCCTCATTGTCCTAGTAAAAACTCTTCACTGCTTTCAATAACCTACCTCCTATTCCATACAATTGCAACATCAGCTATATTGTCCCCCTGTCTACCCTGTCATACGATTTTTCCAAATCAATAAATGCAACAACACCCTCTTTACCCTGATCTAAATATTGTTCACCTATATGTTTCACTGTAAACACTTGGTCTACACACCCCCTACCCTTCCTAAAGCCTCCTTGTTCATCTGCTATCCTATTCTCTGTCTTACCCTTAATTCTTTCAATAATTACACTTTTCCTGGTATACAGACTTATTCCTCTATAATTTTTGCACTCCCTTTTGTCCCCTTTGCCTTTTTTGCAAAAGAACCTTCCATACACTTATTAAATAAAAGCACCAATCACTTCAAAACCATATCCCCACCTGTTTTTAACTCTTCTATCATTATCCCATCAATCCCAGCTGTCTTACCCTCTTTCATTCTACCCACTGCCTCACCAACTTCCCCCGCACTCACAACTGGCTCTTCCTTGCCCTATACACGAAATCACAGCTTCCCTAATTCATCAAGATTTAACAATTCCTCAAAGTATTCCCTCCATCTTCCCGATACCTCTAACTTTCCTTTTAATAACTCTCCTCTCCTATTTTCAACTATCAAATCCTTTCTTTCCCTAAGCTTCCTCATCTTATTAATCTCACTCCAAAACTGTTTCATATTTTCAAGAAAATTGTTGCTAACACACACACACACACACACACACACACACACACTAAACTATAGACCGGTGTCACTTACATGTATAGTGTGCAAAGTCCTGGAGAAAATCATCAGGAAAAGAATGGTGGAGCACCTCGAGCTGAACAGGATAATAAACACCAGACAGCACGGATTCCGGGAAGGCAAATCCTGTGTAACAAACCTCCTAGAGTTCTATGATAAAGTAACAGAAGTAAGGCAAGAGAGAGAAGGGTGGGTTGATTGCATTTTCCTGGACTGCAGGAAGGCCTTCGACACAGTTCCTCACATGAGATTAGTAAAGAAGTTGGAAGAACAAGCATGTATAACAGGAAGGGCACTGGAATGGATCAGGGAATACCTCACAGGGAGGCAACAACGGGTCATGGTGCTTGATGAGGTATCACAGTGGGCGCCTGTGACGAGCGGCGTACCGCAGGGGTCAGTCCTAGGACCAGTGTTATTCTTGGTATATGTAAACGACATGACGGATGGGATAGACTCAGAAGTGTCTCTGTTCGCAGATGATGTGAAATTAATGAGGAGAATCACATCGGAAGAGGACCAAGCAGGACTTCAAACAGACCTGGACAAGCTTGACATCTGGTCTAGCAACTGGCTTCTCGAATTCAATCCCACGAAATGCAAAGTCATGAAGATCGGAGAAGGACAAAGAAGACCGCTGACAGAGTACAGGCTAGGTGGACAAGGGCTACAAACCTCGGCAAAGGAGAAAGCCCTCGGGGTGAGTATAACGCCAATTACGTCTCCGGAGGCACACATCAACCAGATAACTGCGGCAGCATATGGGCGACTGGCAAACCTAAGATTAGCGTTCCGTTACCTAAACAAGGAATCGTTCAAGACACTGTACACCGTGTACGTCAGGCCCATACTAGAATATGCAGCACCAGTCTGGAACCCACAGCTGGTCAAGCACGTAAAGAAACTAGAGAAAGTGCAAAGGTTTGCGACCAGGCTAGTTCCACAACTCAGGGGTCTGTCCTATGAAGAAAGGTTGAGGGAAATAGGACTAACAACACTGGAGGAAAGAAGGGTCAGAGGAGACATGATAACGACATACAAAATACTGCGGGGAATCGACAAGGTAGACAGGGACAGGATGTTCCAGAGAGGGAACACAGAAACAAGGGGACACAACTTGAAGCTGAAGACTCAGATGAGTCAAAGGGATGTTAGGAAGCATTTCTTCAGCCACAGAGTAGTCAGGAAGTGGAATAGTCTAGAGAAAGATATAGTGGAGGCAGGAACCATACATAGTTTTAAGACGAGGTATGATAAAGCTCATGGAGCAGGGAGAGCAGAGACCCAGTAGCGGACAGTGAAGAGGCGGGGCCAGGAGCTGAGTCTCGACCCTGCAACCACAATTAGGTGAGTACAATTAGGTGAGTACACACACACACACACACACACAATATATATATATATATATATATATATATATATATATATATATATATATATATATATATATATATATATATATATATATATATATATATATATATATATATATATATGTCGTGCCGATTAGGTAAAACTGGTCAATTAGCAAGAATTCATCAAAAATTAAGTCCTTTCTAAAATTTTCTCTTATACGTTTAAAGATATATTTTTTCATTTATGTTAATGTAAGAATTTATAATTTTGTACCAAGAGAAACTTTGAAAACCTACCTAACCTTATTAAAACAAGCGTAATTTAATTTGGCCTAACCCAACTAAATATATTTTAGATAGGTTAACATTAATTTAATAATAAACAAACACAATGAAATATATTTTTTCTTTAGGTTCAGAATGAATTTTGCGAAATTATTGCATACACAAATTTTCGCTTGTCTTATGTGGCAAGAAGAGCGTTGCTTTTTAAGCCAAAATCGCAAGTTTTACCTAATCGGCACGACATATATATATATATATATATATATATATATATATATATATATATATATATATATATATATATATATATATATATATGTCGTGCCGATTAGGTAAAACTGGTCAATTAGCAAGAACTCATCTAAAATTAAGTCCTTTCTAAAATTTTCTCTTATACGTTTAAAGATATATTTTTTTATTTATGTTAATGTAAAAATTTTTAATTTTGTACCAAGAGAAACTTAGAAAACCTACTTAACCTTATTATAACAAGCGCAATTTAATTTAGCCTAACCCAACTAAATATATTTTAGATACTTTTATAATAATTTAGTAATAAACAAACACAATGAAATATATTTTTTTCGTTAGGTTCAGAATGATTTTTGCGAAATTATTGCATACACAAATTTTCGTTTGTCTTATATGGCAAGAAGAGCGTTGCTATTTAAGCCAAAATCGCAAGTTTTACTTAATCGGCACGACATTTGTTTCTCATTTTTCCTTAATTATAACCCAAATAAGGTTAACTAGATAACAGTCAGCATACTCAAACATGAGCCACACAACTGTACTATTTCTCACTGAATTTACATTACTCTTGCCACCATAATGCCTTCATTCCAGCTACCATATAATTAAAACATCTCACGCAAGCTAGTACATATTCCTGGCAGAGTCACCACTCTCATACCACGATATTGGCTTTATAACGTGAGGTACATACCTGCAGGGCACCATTGTGGGGGTCATAGTGGCTTCCCATTACAGGTAATGTACATCCCCGACCACTACGCCGCCGCCCTCCAATGGTCAATTACAGATGATGCAGTGTTCCAACGATTCAATTCGGAAACACAATTAAAAGAACGTAGAAAGTGAAAGGGGAGTCGAGGTTGTATTATTGTGTTAGTTTTGAGCAGTTGATGCGTCTGGAGATGTGGCCAAGGCGGACTAGTGTTTCTAGCTCATTAATGTGCAACTCAGCCTCTTTTAATGTGTTGAATATGGCATTACATTAAGTCACTACTAAAAGAAAATTTGAAGAGTAACTTTAGAGGACGATTTGGTCAGTGTTTGGTCAGTGATACATCAAGGTAATGCACATTATGTTGATGCGGACGGGGTAGAACCTTGATTATTGTTTCTTCTGAAAACTTTCAATTTGTTTTCAAAATAAGGAATGTTGAAATGCAACTTGACTATTATACCGAGAGAACATATATTATATTAGCTGTCTTTGGTTTGGACTACGTTGACCAGTCTGACCTGACCTAACGTAAACTAGCTTATTTTACCCTAACCTGATATAACATAAATAGAAATAGGAGGAGGAGAATCTGCCATAGCAGGCAGAATAAGATTTGCCTCAGAGGCTGATCTTGTCTACACATAATGAACTCTCTCATTCTAATACCCGCATATCATAGGTCTTCTTTCACTAGTATTTCATAGTCCCGCCTTTACAGACCCAGGGAAATAGCCTATGCTAATTTGAGATGGAAACTTATTCACTAGGCCTAGGTTTTTCCAGCATTCTCGGTTAATAAAATAGGAACTGTGGATTATTTTGTGATACTTTACAATTAAAATTTTCTTGGGATGAAAGAATTTTATATTTATTAACCTTAGATTTGCATTATTTATCATATTAATCAGTTTTAACTACCTTAGCATAAACAACTCCAGGGCATTTTGAAAATAAGGAGATAAATTTATCACTCATGTTATAAAATACGAAGCACTTTATTATTGTGTGAGGTACATCTCGATATCGTTAGTAGATCTTTAGATATTTCACGAGTAACATGAGATTGATACATGTACTTCATGAATGCCACAGGAAAAGCAGTCAGCACCACAAGAGAATCATATTGCCAAAACCTACATGATGCTTAATGCGTTACATTAAAGAAATCTATTTGGTTACTGGACATACACAAGCGAGTGTGAGACACTTACAACTGCCAACACCTGAGCAACTCAAGTGAGCCATTTTACATGAATATTTTCTCTCACAGCCTTTGTTGCTCTTCCAGCAACACTTAACAAGCTCAGTGCTTGCCCAGCTTTTAGACTGGTCCACACAGGTCGTCACCAGATTGAATTCAATGCAGATGCCAGCCTGGTGCATGGATCACGTCACTTGTGGTCCAGATAACAGCCTGGTGCATGGATCACGTCACTCGTGATCCAGATAACAGTCTGGTGCATAGATCACGTCACTTGTGATCCAGATAACATCCTGATGCATAGATCACGTCACTTGTGATCCAGATAACAGCCTGGTGCATGGATCACGTCACTCGTGATCCTTGTAAACATCTAATTCTCATAGATATTTGTTGACTGCATGTCACACACACTCATTTGCTTTCGTTTTATATTCTTTCACCATTCTTTTAAACTCTCTTTTTCTCTCCATATACTCCATCCTTATATATCACTCCTGCCAACACCCTCCTGCCAACACCCTCCTGCCAACACCCTCCTGCCAACACCCTCCTGCCAACACCCTCCTGCCAACACCCTCCTGCCAACACCCTCCTGCCAACACCCTCCTGCCAACACCCTCCTGCCAACACCCTCCTATATCCACAAACTTTTGCTAAACACTGCATTGTTAAAGCTTCACCATTCCTCTTCATCCTCATTGTCTATTCTCTCATTAGCTCATCTTTCTACCAATAATTGCTTATATTTTACCCTAACTTCCTCCTCCTTAAAATCATAAACCCCTTCACCTCTCCCTTTCTTTCTTAAACAATTTTTCTTGTACCCCATCTAGCTTTTACTCTCACTGTAGGTAAAACTTAAAAATGATCTGATATATCTGTTGCCCGTCCATAAAAACGCACATCTTGAAGTCTACCCATCAACCGTTTATCCACCAATACATAGTCCGACAAACTACTACGCCCTCTATCTTATCTCGTATACTTATCTTTTTTTCATAAAAATAGTGAAATTCCAAGCGTTTCGTGATTTCTCACATTTCGTGGATGGTGTAATGTCTTATGCACTGATATCTCTACCTCCGATAGCGATGATATATAAATTGGGAAGTACTTTTGGATCTGCGAAACAGACTGGAGTAGGTGGGAGAATATCATACGTGGTAAAACACAGCAACACTCCCCCAAAAAAAATATACTTCTCGGAGAAACTTCATATTCTTTGTAAGAGTTGGAAAAGTAAAGGAATAAGACAAATACTTATCATAGCACAGAGGCAAAACAATAGTGAGGAATCAGAAACCCTCATACAGAACATAACTGGAAAGGAAATGCATATGCAACATAGAACAGGTGTACAAGGTAGTCAATTTCACAGTAAAACAATAGGGAAAGAGACACAAGTGTTAATCAGCGAACGCAAGGCAAACTCAACGACGCAAAACAGTGTTTTAGCTGACGTTGTTGCTGGACCCAGTGTTATTTACGAAGACGGTGTTGCGCAGAGCTAGTAATGGGAGATAGTGCGCGCCAGCTGGTGATGGTGGTCTTGGCGTTAATGAAGAAGCTGGTACACATCTGGTTTTGTTGCTGGTTCGGATTCTGTTTCTAGGGATGGTGTTGGCACAGTCCTAGAAATACCTGGTACATCTGATCCTGGTACTGTTACTGAAGACACTGCTGGTACAGATCAAGAATTTGTACTAGTTAGGAACCCAGCTCTAAAAAATTTTGGCCAACAGAAAGCAGAATTGTGCAGATTTTATGCCGTCGGTATTTGTTGGCATGGAATGTCTGGTAAAACAAGTGAGACGTGCAATTTTGGCTTCTTGACAAAAAGGAGTGTCATTCTACTGCATGAAAATTTTTCGCCCAAAAATGCTATACATCAGCCCACGAAAAACAATGTAACAACACAAACGATGGGAAACTAACCAAGGTAGTAATAACTATTTAATAACAAGAGATTTTTAGTGCCAGGAAACGAAAAATGGAAAAAATAACTAAAATATTCCACCACCTTGGAGCCTTGATGGAGTGAAGGAAGTCAGTGGCCCACCACTCCAGAACCCACCTCGGAGCCTTGATGGAGTGAAGGAACAGTCAGTGGCCCACCACTCCACAACCCACCTCGGAGCCTTGATGGAGTGAAGGAAGTCAGTGGCCCACCACTCCAGAACCCACCTCGGAGCCTTGATGGAGTGAAGGAACAGTCAGTGGCCCACCACTCCAGAACCCACCTCGGAGCCTTGATGGAGTGAAGGAACAGTCAGTGGCCCACCACTCCAGAACCCACCTCGGAGCCTTGATGGAGTGAAGGAACAGTCTGTGGCCCACCACTCCACAACCCACCTCGGAGCCTTGATGGAGTGAAGGAACAGTCAGTGGCCCACCACTCCACAACCACAGATATTTGTGCCAACAAAAAAAAAAGTTTCTCAACAAACCAGCAATGTGATTTCATTTGTGTTTGTAAATATACAAGGCCATCCACCAATAGCAAAATACCTTTCACTAGTGGATTCCTCACTGAGACCCACACAAAAGATCTCTTTAACAATGATATGCGGATATTAAGGTACAACTCATTTTGATGTGACAGAAAGAACAGCCAACAAAGGGGGTTAAGTTGTATGTTGAACAGTCGTTCACCGCACACACTTGCTAAACATCACAAATGATGTAGCTGATTTATTGTCAGTAAAGTTTGAGAGCCTAAACCTGGTCATTTTTATTGTATTTAAGTCTCCAAATACAACTTTATAACAGTTCAAGGTACAGCAATTAAAAATTTATATAGTGGAGCCGACGAGACTAGAGAACACACTAGACCTTATTTTCAGAAATAATGAGGACCTGGTAAGAAACATAACAATATAAAAAACAACAAATTCTGATCACAATCTAATCGAAGTCCAGACGTGCATGCACAGGAGTCCTGATCAGCAAAACGCATACAGCTATGAGGGTACCTTCACCAAATTCAAGTTCAACAACAAGAACATCAACTGAGACCAGGTAAACTATGCCCTAAATGAAACATGTTGGAAAGAAATCTTAAATTACATGGACACTAACCAGTGCCTTCAAAAGATCAACCTCCTGGTAGCTGAAGTATGTTGAAGGCATATCCCTCTACAGGATACAGGAGAAGACGAAGAATCACTGAGCTCCTCAAGAATGCCGGACTATCTGATACACGGAAGGAAGCGCTACCCAGGGAAGTGGAAAATATTGAGCTATTAAAGGACTCATACAGAATCCAGGAGAGTCAAGAGGAGCTAAAAGCGATTAGTGAAATTGAAAGAAATTCGAAATATTTATTTTCATATGCCAAAAACAAGGCAGAAACCACTTCTAGTATAGAGCCCCTGCTCAGACCTGACGGATCTTACACAGATGACAACGAAGAAATGAGTGACAAACTGAAATCTCAACATGACTGTGTTCAGCGAACCACTAATCAATCTAAAGACAGACAATCCAAAAAAATTTTTCATGAATGAGCCTCAAAACCTTGCCATTGTATGCCAACTTTCTGACATAACCATAACTGCTTTAGAATTTGAGAAAGCCATCGACGACATGCCCATGCACTCAGCCCCAGGCCCAGACTCGTGGAACTCTGTGTTCATTAAGAACTGCAAGAAACCACTCTCACAGGCCCTAAGTATACTATGGAGAAGGAGCTTAGACACAGGCGAGATTCCAGTCACTAAAAACAACGGATATAGCCCCACTCCATAAAGGTGGCAGCAAAGCAGTAGCTAAGAACTATAGACCAACAGCTTTACCGTCCCACATCATAAAAATCTTTGAAAGAGTTCTAAGAAGCAGGATTGCAAACCACCTGGACTCCCAAAAATTGCACAACCCAGGGCAACATGGTTTCAGAGCAGGTCGCTCCTGTTTCTCGCAACTGCTAGATCACTATGATATGGTCTTAGATGCTCTGGAAAACAAACAGAATGCAGATGTAGTATACACAGATTTTGCAAAAGCCTTTGACAAGTGCGATCATGGTGTAATAGCACACAAAATGCGTGCTAAAGGGATAACTGGCAAAGTAGGCAGATGGATATTCAACTTTCTAACCAATCGAACATAAAGAGTAGTGGTAAACAGAGTTAAAGCGGAAGCTGCCATAGTGAAGAGCTCTGTTCCACAAGGCACAGTACTCGTCCCTATCTTGTTCCTCATTCTCATATCAGACAGAGACAGAGATGTAAACCATAGCACTGTATCATCCTTTGAAAACGATACTAGGATCTGCAAGAGAGTGTCATCCATTGAGGACACGGCAAATCTCCAAGAAGATATAAACCAAGTTTTTCAATGGGCAACAGAAAACAATATGATGTTCAATGAAGACAAATTCCAACTACTCCGTTATGGAAAACTGGAGGAAATAATAGCTAGGACTGAGTATGCTACAAACTCAAATCACACAATAGAGCGGAAAAGTAATGTGAAGGACCTGGGTGTGGAAATTTCCGAAGACCTCACCTTCAAGGACCATAACAATGCCACTATCACATCTGCAAGGAAACTGATAGGATGGATAATGAGAACATTCAAGACAAGAGATGCTAAGCTAATGATGATCCATTTTAAATCACTTGTTCTCTCTAGGCTGGAATACTGCTGTACATTAACATCTCAATTCAAGGCAGGTGAAATTGCAGATCTAGAGAATGTACAGAGAACCTTTACTGCACGTATAAGTTCCATCAAACACCTTAACAACTGGGAACGCCTGGAAGCACTTGACTTGTACTCACTGGAGTGCAGGCGAGAGAGATATATCATAATCTACACCTGGAAGATTCTGGAGGGACTGGTCCCTAATATGCACACAGAAATCACTCCATACAAAAGCAAAATACTTGGCAGGCGATGCAACATACCCCCAGTGAAAAGTAGGGGCGTCACTGGTACACTAAGAGAAAACGCAATAAGTGTCCGGGGCCCAAGACTGTTCAACAGCCTCCCACCAGCCATAAGGGGCATTACCAGTAGACCCCTGGTTGTCTTTAAGAGGGAGCTGGACAGATACCTAAAGTCGGTGCCGGATCAACCGGGTTGTGGTTCGTACGTTGGACTGCGTACGGGCAGCAGTAATAGCCTCGTTGATCAGGCCATGATCCACCGGGAGGCCTGGTCGTGGACCGGGTCGCAGGGTGTTGATCCCCGTAATACCCTCCAGGTAGGTAGACCCCAGCCCAAAACATCTTGTTGCTTGGCATTTTCAATTTAAGACGTTTAGAATAGAAGAATGTAGAAAATAATGTTTTAGAACAAATGATCCCAGAAGGCAGCAGCAACTCGGTTGAAAATTCTCTCACAAATGAACTTCTGAATTTCTATAATAAATTCACTTTAAGTCAGCAAATAGTGGAGCCAACAAGACAGGAAAACATACGACCTTACTTTCACTAATAATGATGACTTTGTACGAAATATAACAGTATCGAAGACAGTATTTCAGATCACAATCTAATCTAAGTTCAGACTTGAATGCACAGGCGTCCAAACCAGATAAATGCAAACAGTTATGAAGGTATCTTCACCAAATTTAACTTTAACAACAAATCATGTGATCAAATAAATCATGTCCTAAATAAAACATGCTGGGAAGATATAAATGACAGATACAAACCAGTGTCTAGGAAGGAATAACTCTGTGGTTGCTAAAGTATGCTCAGTAATCACTCCTCTTAGGAAAAACAAAGTATGTAAACTAGAAAGAGAGAGATGCTCCCTCTACAGGCGAAGACAAAGAATCACAGAGCTTCTCGAGGAAGCTAGACTATCTAAAATATGGAAGGAAACACTGACTAGGGAAACAGAAAAATCGTGACCTTAAGGTAAATTAATATTAAAGGATCCAGGAAAGACAGGAGCTAAAAGCCATAAATGAAAGTGAATTATGTTACAAATATATCATTTCATATGAGAAAAACAAGCAAAAAGCACATCCAGCATTGGGTTCTAGCTTAAACAAAATGGAACTTACACTGTTGACAGTAAAGAAATGAGTCAGATACTGAAGGTTCAACATGGCTCAGTGTTTAGTGAGCCATTAATCAGACACAAAATCGACAATCCAAATTAATTTTTTTATGAGACTAAAAATATTGGCAACATCCCCAAAGTATCTGACATAAGTCTAACAGCACTGAACTTTAAAAAAGTAATTGACAAGCTCGCCAACCACTTGGATTCCCAACAATTGCACAATCCAGGGCAGCAAGGGTTCAGAGCAGGTCAGTCCTGCATCTATCAACTACTGGATCACTATGATATTGTCTTAAATGCACTGGAGGACAAACAGAATGCAGCCGTTGTATAACAGATTTTACAAAAGCCTTCAACAAGTGCGACTATGGTGTAACAGTGCACAAAATGCGTGCTAAGGGAATTACTGGAAAAGTAGGCAGATGGATTTTTAACTTTTTAACCAATAGAACACATAAGAGTAATAGTAAACATAGTTAAGTCACAGGCTGCTACAGTGCAAAGCAGTTCTATTACACAAGGTACAATATTCGCTCCCATTCTTTTCCTCATCCTCATATCTGACATAGACGGAAATGTAAAACATAGCACCATGTCTTCCTCTGCAGACAATAATATAATTTACATGCGAATGTCATCCGCTGAGGACACTGTAAATCTTCCAGCGGATATACACCAAGTCTTCCAGCGGATATACACCAAGTCTTCCAGCGGATATACACCAAGTCTTCCAGCGGATATACACCAAGTCTTCCAGCGGATATACACCAAGTCTTCCAGCGGATATACACCAAGTCTTCCAGCGGATATACACCAAGTCTTCCAGCGGATATACACCAAGTCTTCCAGCGGATATACACCAAGTCTTCCAGTAGGCTGCAGAAAAAAATATGATATTCGATGAAAACAAATTCCAACTACTCCGTTATGGAAAACTTTAGGAATTGAAAGCTAGAATGGAGTATAAAACAAATTCTATCCACACAATAGAGCGGAAAACTAATGTAAAGAAATTTGGAGTGATAATGTAAGAGGATCTTACTGACAGTAAGATCCTCTTACTGAAGGTAAGATCTTCATCGGTTTCACATCAGTGTCATTGTTACAACTACAAGGAAAATTACAGGATGGATAATGAGAACATTCAAGACAAGAGATGCCAAGCCAATGATGACCTTTAAGACACTTGTTCTATTTAGGCTGCATTAATGCTGTACACTAACAGCCACATTCAAGGCGGATGAAATTGCAGTCGGGAGAGTGCATAGAGAACCTTCATTGTACGTATAAGTTCAGTGAAGCTCCTCAGTTACTGGGAACGTCTGATGTCCCTTGACATGTACTCCTTCGAGCGCAGGCGAGAAAGGTACATCATAATCTACATCTGGAAAATCCTAGAGTGACTGGTTCTAAATCTACACCCAGAAATGACTCCCTATGAAAGTATAAGACTTGGCAGATGGTGCAACATACCTCCAGTGGGGGTGCTGTTCCTCAGGACACCCTCCAGGTAGACTCCAGGTGGGTAAACTCCCAGATAAACTGCAACATATTTTTTCCAGGTCAAACGCTTCACATATCATTGTGAAAAAATAAAATGGTATTTATGGGTGTAAGGTTTAAGGCTAAAAGTAGCTCGAAATTTATCTCAAAGTAGCGGAAATGTTCGATTTATGCCGATGTTCAAGAGTAAACAAATCATGTCATGCGTCCAATACACGTCGACTAGACAAATCATGTCATGCGTCCAATACACGTCAACTAGCAGGTCTATTATGCATTCACAAATGCGCTGATATTATTTATACAATTATTATACTTAAGCAGTAGTCTGAATAACAGTAAATCTTCTGTTTTTTGAGTGAATTGAAATTCAAAATGAAAAGCAAAGTGTAATATAAGAGGAACTGGAGACGTGACTAATGAACAGACAAAATGTTATTTTAGTGCCAGGAATGTCTGAATTATTTATGCTGGATCCAATTTTGATATTGGTTTTTCTTGAATTTTGAATGAAATTAGCCAAATTAGTAATTTTAGATCACTTTACTGGGTAGTTAAAATAGGTAAATAGGCAGTTTCTTGTACTTGATCGAAAGAATGAAAGGAGTTCTAGCGAAGTAGCTATGAGCATGATCGACTGGAACAATGGAATTGGTCCAAAATAGGGGGCAAAGTGGTTTAAAATCGCCGATGAGTAAATATCGCCGAGACCGCTAACTTCTCGATAGCGTAATTTTCCGTCAAATTTCGTACTTTTGGTTTCATTACCTTCACAAGATACACAACAAGAGCGATGTGCGATGTACGATGTACAGAGATGTTTACATCATGTGCGTTAGTCGCTATACTGACTGAGACCCAAGCTGTGGTGATCACGTGATCTAAGCGTCCCAAGACCAAGTACAAAACCAAATCGAACAAATCAGTTCGAAAACCGATTTGTTCGAGAACTAGTCCGGTCGACAACCGAGCTTAAACTGTACGTACAGTATGGTGACTTCAAACTCCAATATTGTCGATTGCAATTATTTGCTCACGACAAAAGCCGCCAATGTAACCTAAGGACTTATCCCTCGGTTTATAAATGGGTATCACATTTCTTTACAAACTCATATTTATGGTATCACATATCTTTAGGTATCACATATCTATAGTATCACATATCTATAGTTAACCACTATGTATTGCAAGCAAAAAAATGTGATGAGACATACAGCTGTGTAGAGACTTGAGGAAAGTTTGCGGTGGTCCATGACTGACGAGATGTACAGTGAGATATACAGTGAGATGTACAGTGCGATGTACAGTGCGATGTACAGTGAGATGTACAGTGTGATGTACAGTGAGATGTACAGTGCGATGTACAGTGAGATGTACAGTGCGATGTACAGTGCGATGTACAGTAAGATGTACAGTGAGGTGTACAGTGCGATGTACAGTGCGATGTACAGTGAGATGTACAGTGCGATGTACAGTGAGATGTACAATGAGATGTACAGTGAGATGTACAGTGCGATGTACAGTAAGATGTACAGTGAGATGTACAGTGCGATGTACAGTGCGATGTGCAGTGAGATATACAGTGTGATGTGCAGTGCGATATACAGTGAGATGTACAGTGCTATGTACAGTGAGATGTACAGTGAGATGTACAGTGTGATGTACAGTGAGATATACAGTGAGATGTACAGTGAGATGTACAGTGCAATGTACAGTGAGATGTACAGTGAGATGTACAGTGCGATGTACAGTGCGATGTACAGTGAGATGTACAGTGCGATGTACAGTGCGATGTACTGTGCGATGTACAGTGCGATGTACTGTGCGATGTACAGTGCGATGTACATTGAGATGTAATGTGAGATGTACAGTGCAATGTACAGTGCGATGTACAGTGAGATATACAGTGAGATGTACAGTGCGATGTACAGTGAGATGTACAGTGAGATGTACAGTGCGATGTACAGTGCGATGTACTGTGCGATGTAGAATGCGATGTACTGAGCGATGTGCAGTGCGATGTACATTGAGATGTAATGTGAGATGTACAGTGAGATGTACAGTGCAATGTACAGTGCGATGTACAGTGAGATGTACAGTGAGATGTACAGTGCGATGTACAGTGCAATGTACAGTGAGATGTACAGTGAGATGTACAGTGCAATGTACAGTGAGATGTACAGTGAGATGTACAGTGAGATGTACAGTGAGATGTACAGTGAGATGTACAGTGCGATGTACAGTGAGATGTACAGTGAGATGTACAGTGAGATGTACAGTGCGATGTACAGTGCGATGTACAGTGCGATGTACAGTGAGATGTACAGTGAGATGTTCAGTGCGATGTACAGTGCGATGTACTGTGCGATGTACAGTGCGATGTAAAGTGAGATGTAATGTGAGATGTACAGTGAGATGTACAGTGAGATGTACAGTGCGATGTACAGTGCAATGTACCGTGCGATGTACAGTGCGATGTACAGTGAGATGTACAGTGAGATGTACAGTGCGATGTACAGTGCGATGTACAGTGAGATGTACAGTGAGATGTACAGTGCAATGTACAGTGCGATGTACAGTGCAATGTACAGTGCGATGTACAGTGAGATGTACAGTGCGATTTACAGTGCAATGTACAGTGCGATGTACAGTGCGATGTACAGTGAGATGTACAGTACGATGTACAGTGCAATGTACAGTGCGATGTACAGTGCAATGTACAGTGCGATGTACAGTGAGATGTACAGTGCGATGTACAGTGCAATGTCCAGTGATGTACAGTGAGATGTACAGTGCGATGTACAGTGCGATGTACAGTGAGATGTACAGTGCGTTGTACAGTGAGATGTACAGTGAGATGTACAGTGCGATGTACAGTGCGATGTACAGTGAGATGTACAGTGCAGATGTACAGTTCAGAGAGAGAGAGATAGAGAGAGAGAGAGAGAGATAGAGAGAGAGAGAGAGTGAGAGAGAGAGAGAGAGAGAGAGAGAGAGAGAGAGAGAGAGAGAGAGAGAGAGAGAGAGAGAGAGAGAGAGAGAGAGAGAGAGGGGAGATAGAGAGAGAGAGAGAGAGAGAGAGAGAGAGAGAGAGAGAGAGAGAGAGAGAGAGAGAGAGAGAGAGAGAGAGAGAGAGAGAGAGAGAGAGGTTACAGGTAGATAGTTTTCAAAATTACCTTAGTACATTTTGCTTTCTCCAGAAGATAGTTAAAGTTTATCTTGCATGGTAAGCACTGAGATAACTTAGATATAAGATAACACCTCAGATTAATGAAAGTACTGTAGTCGTCTCGGTCTCAAATTTCAACATCATCAGCTTCACATTTTTTTTGTACAGGTCAACAATTCTTTAAATAATTCCTCACACATTTCATTGATAAATATTTATTTAATTCTTTTCTTTTAATTTCTGCTCTAAAACTTATTAGTACAGGCACATAGACTGAACTAGTTAAGTACTTACGGTAACCTAACCTAAGCTAACCATAACTAACCTAAGCCAACCGTAACTAACCTAAGTAACCATAACTAACCTAAGCCAACCGTCACTAACCTAAGCTAACCATAACTAACCCAGCACAACATATCCCAAGCCAACCCAGCCTAACTTAAAATTATCATAACTGATATAATTAGGCTACTTAACGCTATTTGTCATTACGAACTTGTTCATTGAACCAAGAGCAAACAAGTGTCTTTTGTGTGTGTTGTGTTGTTTACTAGTTCCCTTGTACCACAGCAAGTGAATAACAGTCCACAAACAACATCTTACAAACTACAGCACGTGTACCACACCACATGTAACAGCATGCGTTCCACAGCATGTGTACCACACCACATGTAACAGCATGCGTTCCACAGCATGTGTACCACACCACATGTAACAGCATGCGTTCCACAGCACGTGTACCACACCACATGTAACAGCATGCGTTCCACAGCATGTGTACCACACCACATGTAACAGCATGCGTTCCACAGCACGTGTACCACACCACATGTAACAGCATGCGTTCCACAGCTCGTGTACCACACCACATGTAACAGAATGCGTTCCACAGCACGTGTACCACACCACATGTAACAGCATGCGTTCCACAGCATGTGTACCACACCACATGTAACAGCATGCGTTCCACAGCACGTGTACCACACCACATGTAACAGCATGCGTTCCACAGCATGTGTACCACACCACATGTAACAGCATGCGTTCCACAGCTCGTGTACCACACCACATGTAACAGCATGCGTTCCACAGCTCGTGTACCACACCACATGTAACAGCATGCGTTCCACAGCATGTGTACCACACCACATGTAACAGCATGCGTTCCACAGCACGTGTACCACACCACATGTAACAGCATGCGTTCCACAGCACGTGTACTACATCACACGAAATACAACGTGTATGTAACATCATTCGTACATCACAAATATGCTGTACCACATCATACATTTCACAGCATTTCTACACCACACGTCCCGTAGCACATGTACCACAGTACACGTACCATAGCATGTACCACAGTACACGTACCGTAGAACAATTACCACAGTATACGTACCACAGTACACATTTCACAACAACTTTCTCTTTATGTCTCCCAAGTTAACATTTCTCTACTTAAATTCTAGACAGTGTGGACTAATCCTCACAATTTCGTCTACAAGACACAAGTTAAAAATGTCTTTATAGTCTTTCTCCTTCACTTTGGTTCACAATTTCCATAAACTTTAACGACTCTGCTCACCCCAGACTTTATAAAGCAAAGGAATTACGAATGAAAAACTTTTCAAATAGGGTTTATATAATGAGGGATATCGCATACATTATATCAAACAAAGTTATATACACAACTTTCGACTATAAATATAGTGTTATCAGCTCTTGGGAGATGGGGAGCCGGAACAGTATGCTCCAGATAAGACAGTCTTCACAACCTGAGCTTCGCAAACTCTCTGAATATCTGCCTTGTGGCACATTAACGTCGCTATCACACTCACACAACCCCAGCTATAAGCTCTTTTTGTTTTGCCTCAAAGAAAAATAGAAATCGTGACCTCGACTGAAAAATCCGACTCAAGGTACATGGGATAAAGATGAAGCTTGTGGAGAAGCAGAGATGATGCTGGAGTGTGGAGAGGCAGAGATGATGCTGGAGTGTGGAGAGGCAGAGATGATGCTGGAGTGTGGAGAGGCAGAGATGATGCTGGAGTGTGGAGAGGCAGAGAAGATGCTGGAGTGTGGAGAGGCAGAGAAGATGCTGGAGTGTGGAGAGGCAGAGATGATGCTGGAGTTAGATTTAGAGATAATGGTAATAAAACTATAGATCATTAATTTAAGTTTTTTTATCAGATGCACTAACTTCACACCTCAGGATGTAACAAAGATGTAAGTGGAGTAACAGAGTCTCCACTCTGGGATAGAGGGATACAAAGCTCTATGACCCTTTCTGGTTTAGCGCTTAGTTTTGATAATAATGATAGTAATAATTATTTGGCACATGTTTTTGGGAAGCATTTCTGAAATCTTCATCTGCTTCTGTTTTGAACGATGGTGTTGACAGTAGCGGTGAGAGCAGAGTCTAACCATTGTCTGTGACGTAAGAATGATTCTTTATTGACATGACTTGCATATTTGGGAAAAAACAGTTTGGTTTGGACTTTGACGTTCACACTGAGGTTATCTGCAAAGAAGAACTATCTACTATCTTTATAATTTGCTTGATTCAAAGATACAACAGCAGAAAGCTCTCAGCCCACCTTTTACTCCCTCCGGCTCTGCCAACATGCAAAAAAGAGAAAATATGTCTTACCTAATTTTAAAAATGGCATAACATTTTCAAGAGATGGAACTTGATTGAAGACACGGACTACATCTACGTCTAAATTAACACTGTTTCTGTTTTAAACTGCTCATAGTGTTCCACGACCACTCACAGAGATGTGTGTACCAGTGTTTCTGTTTTAAACTACTCAGTGTTCCACGACCACTCACAGAGATGTTGTACCAGTGTTTCTGTTTTAAACTACTCATAGTGTTCCACGACCACTCACAGATATGAGTTACACAGTGTTTCTGTTTTAAACTATCTCATAGTGTTCACTGACCACTCACAGAGAAGTGTACCAGTGTTTCTTTTAAACTACTCATAGTGTTCCACGACCACTCACAGAGATGTGTGTACCAGTGTTTCTATTTTAAACTACTCATAGTGTTCCACGACCACTCACAGAGATGTGTGTACCAGTGTTTCTGTTTTAAACTACTCATAGTGTTCCACGACCACTCACAGAGATGTGTGTACCAGTGTTTCTGTTTTAAACTACTCATATTGTTCCACGACCACTCATAGAGAAGTGTGTACCAGTGTTTCTACTTCTGGTCACCAACAGTTACGCTATAATTTTCACAATTTTCTACTAGTACCACTATTATTATTATTATGTTGTACTGCCTCTTTGTTAACTAAAGGTTCTGACGTAGTTGTTAAACAGACTTCAGGATTCTGTTGACTTCACATTGTCCCGTCTATTAAATGCATTTGACGGTCTGCATGGATATGTAATCTAAGTGTGCGTTAAGTGAATGGTTAAGTGAGGCAGTAAGTATACCAGGTAACATCTTGTGTCCTCCCTCACTATAATCTGTTACTTACTGTTCACTGTAACTTAACATAACGCTTTCTGATATATAAAACAATTTAGGCTCACCCAGCAAATCTTGACTGAAACTTATACCAGGCCCCGAAGGCTCTGGTAACTCCTCCCAGGACGGCAAAAATTGATCTAGTTGAATCTCATCCTTACGAAGTGCTTGTCCATCTGATTCTTGAATGACAATATTTTCTAAGCACATACAACACTAACCAGAAGTATACGCCATTCTTCAGTTACAGTCACGTACAACGCCTTCAATTTGCTGCCTGCGTTCGAAGGGATCAGTTTTGGCACTTGTCTTTGAAAACCAACACTGATAACCTTGACGAAGTAATCAAATGTGACACAAGTAAATTCTATGACAACACTAAAAATTTGGTTGAATTATGAATTCAGATGAGAATATCAATGAACTTCAAAAGATTTAGAGAACAGCAGATGCAGATCAATGGGAAAAAATAAAAGACGTAATAATATGGAATGAACGTAACTCTTGCTCTTATAAACTAGGTGATGTAGAGCTTCATTGTAGAGAATAGGAGCTTCCCTTCCCGTTACTGAGCTTTCATCTCCATCACTTGGTTTCTTCACAATTACGAAGATTCTCTTCACGTTAAGTGAAGAGAACCTTCTACCCAACTAAGTGGCATCTTTCACAAAATAATGAAGTTCTTAAAAACTAAGGCAAGAGACATCTTACAGCAAGAGGACATAAATAAAACGGAGCAGAAGAGTACTGGTGACGAACAATAGCAGGAGAGTACTGGTGACGAATAATAGCAGGAGAGTACTGGTGACGAACAACAGCAGGAGAGTACTGGTGACGAACAACAGCAGGAGAGTACTGGTGACGAACAACAGCAGGAGAGTACTGGTGACGAACAACAGCAGGAGAGTACTGGTGACGAACAATAGCAGGAGAGTACTGGTGACGAATAATAGCAGGAGAGTACTGGTACGAACAACAGCAGGAGAGTACTGACGAACAACAGCAGGAGAGTACTGGTGACGAACAACAGCAGGAGAGTACTGGTGACGAACAAAAGCAGGAGAGTACGTACGAACAAAGCAGAGATATGTGATGAATAATAGCAGAGAGTACTGGTGACGAACAATAGCAGGAGAGTACTGGTGATGAATAATAGCAGGAGAGTACTGGTGACAAACAATAGCAGGAGAGTACTGGTGACAAACATGCAGGAGAGACGGTGACGAACAACAGCAGAGATACTGTGACGAACAACAGCAGGAGAGTACTGGTGACGAACAAAGCAGGAGAGATGGACGAACAACAGCAGGAGAGTTGTGACGAACAACACGGATAGTACTGGTGACGAACAACAGCAGGAGAGTACTGGGACGAACAACAGCGGCATGTACTGGTGATGAACAACAGCAGGAGAGTACTGGTGATGAACAATAGCAGGAGAGTACTGGTGATGAACAACAGCAGGAGAGTACTGGTGACGAACAATAGCAGGAGAGTACTGGTGATGAAGAATAGCAGGAGAGTACTGGTGACGAACAACAGCAGGAGAGTACTGGTGACGAACAACAGCAGGAGAGTAAGCAAGATACCAACTTGACGAAGCATGGAAGTTATAATAGCAAGCAAGATACCAACTTGACGAAACAGGAAGTTCTAATAGCAAGCAAGATACCAACTTGACGAAACAGGAAGTTTTAATAGCAAGCAAGATACCAACTTGACGAAGCAGGAAGTTCTAATAGCAAGCAAGGTACCAACTTGACGAAGCAGGAAGTTCTAATAGCAAGCAAGATACCAACTTGACGAAGCAGGAAGTTCTAATAGCAAGCAAGATACCAACTTAACGAAGCAGGAAGTTCTAATAGCAAGCAAGATACCAACTTGACGAAACAGGAAGTTATAATAGCAAGCAAGATACCAACTTGACGAAACAGGAAGTTCTAATAGCAAGCAAGATACCAACTTGACGAAGCAGGAAATTCTAATAGCAATCAAGATACCATCATAACGAAGCATGAAGTTATAATAGCAAGCAAGATACCAACTTGACGAAACAGGAAGTTCTAATAGCAAGCAAGATACCAACTTGACGAAACAGGAAGTTCTAATAGCAAGCAAGATACCAACTTGACGAAGCAGGAAGTTCTAATAGCAAGCAAGATACCAACTTGACGAAGCAGGAAGTTCTAATAGCAAGCAAGATACCAACTTGACGAAGCAGGAAGTTCTAATAGCAAGCAAGATACCAACTTAACGAAGCAGGAAATTCTAATAGCAAGCAAAATACTAACTTGACGAAACAGGAAGTTATAATAGCAAGCAAGATACCAACTTGACGAAACAGGAAGTTCTAATAGCAAGCAAGATACCAACTTGACGAAGCAGGAAATTCTAATAGCAATCAAGATACCATCATAACGATGAAAAAACAGAATACCAACAAGATAAAGGAGAGCTGCATCAGCAAGCAAAATTCCAACAAGAAAATAATGAAGTGTTCTAACAGAAAGCAGGTTTCCAAGCATAAGAGAATGACATAACTAGCGCGTAGGACAAGCCCTAGGAACATTTTTCATACATGTCCCGCAAGCACTTACCTCTGACAAGCTTTGTATTGTCTGAATTCTCCCCAGCTCGTAAATGTCAGAATACGCGACATATAACACCTACGTCAGTGGAACAGAGCATTGTAACGTGGAAATATTACGCCAGCCTTCTTTACCTCCACTGCCACCTTCACCACAACTACCACAACTGTTGTAACTACCCTCTCTACTACCAGTACCACAACCACCACCTCTTCAGTTGCTACCACCAGTTCTAGCATCATTACCACCTTGGTAACCACTACCACAGCTACTACCTTACCATCACTATAACCTCTATCACAGTCTATTATCACAATGCTATTAGAACTACCTGCTTCGTCAAGTTGGTACTTGCTTGCTATTAGAACTACCTGTTTCGTCAAGTTGGTATCTTTCTTGCTATTAGAACTTCCTGCTTCGTCAAGTTGGTATCTTGCTTGCTATTAGAACTTCCTGCTTCGTCAAGTTGGTATCTTGCTTGCTATTAGAACTTCCTGCTTCGTCAAGTTGGTATCTTGCTTGCTATTAGAACTTCCTGCTTCGTCAAGTACCCATAGTCAGTGGCAGGCTTCAAACACCTTTTATTGTACAGCAATAAAGGAATGGAACAGACTGCCTGCACATGTCAAAGCCAGTCATAGCATGAGCCAGTTCAAGAAGAGAGCCAAAAGGTACCTAATGAATGTAGCGATAGAAAGGGAGGAGAATATTTTTTTTTTTTTAGCTAACACACATATAAATGTAAATAACTCTTTTTACCTTATTCCTAGTATGTATTCTTTATAGAATAAAAACATATCTCATACGGTGTATAATATTAAGGTATTAAATGGACCCCAATGGAAATAAGTCACTCTGTTGACTTTTTTGGGTTATCCTAGGTTTTCTACACATATGCTGCTATGTATGATGATCTATGTAACTGTATTTGTGCATACCTGAATAAACCTACTTACTTACTTACTATAATCACCGTCATTACGACAACCCCCACCTCAACCACCACTACCACGAAGATCCCCTCCTACCACTACCTCAACCACCACCTATACAATCCATACCAGGAAGATACCCATACCCTCCACCTATTAATCAGGAATATTAATAAAATAATCAGCTATACTACTAAAATAATAATATAAATAAAAATAATTATATAAATAATAATAATTAAAATTATAACTTATTAATAATATATTATTATTATTATTAGTATTCATGAGCAAGAAATAATGTTGTCACAACACTCCCACACCCGCCTCGCTCGCCACAAAAGATGGGGATGATGTTAAACACAAAAATCTCCAGGTTCTGGTAATTAAGATATCTGAAGTCTGAAGACATTTTTGGCTTACCTATCAATTTACCCGAACAGGAAATTGAAAATTAGGTGGGAAAACTGCAAACTTGTATGACGTACATCAACCTGGTCATTACTTTCTGACCCTGATGCAAAAGCTAAAGCTCTACTGTTAGAGCAAGCACTCTACTGTTAGAGCAAGCACTCTACTGTTAGAGCAAGCACTCTACTGTTAGAGCAAGCACTCTACTGTTAGAACAAGCACTCTACTGTTAGAACAAGCACTCTACTGTTAGAGCAAGCACTCTACTGTTAGAGCAAGCACTCTACTGTTAGAGCAAGCACTCTACTGTTAGAGCAAGCACTCTACTGTTAGAGCAAGCACTCTACTGTTAGAGCAAGCACTCTACTGTTAGAGCAAGCACTCTACTGTTGAGCAAGCACTCTACTGTTAGAGCAAGCACTCTACTGTTAGAGCAAGCATTACTGTTAGAGCAAGCACTCTACTGTTAGAGCAAGCACTCTACTGTTAGAGCAAGCACTCTACTGTTAGAGCAAGCACTCTACTGTTAGAGCAAGCACTCTACTGTTAGAGCAAGCACTCTACTGTTAGAGCAAGCACTCTACTGTTAGAGCAAGCACTCTACTGTTAGAACAAGCACTCTACTGTTAGAACAAGCACTCTACTGTTAGAGCTAGCACTCTACTGTTGAGCTAGCACTCTACTGTTAGAGCTAGCACTCTATTGTTAGAGCTAGCACTCTACTGTTAAAGCTAGCACTCTACTGTTAAAGCTAGCACTACTGTTAGAACAAGCACTCTCCTGTTAGAGCAAGCATTCTACTGTTAGAGCAAACCCTCTACTGTTAGAACAGCACTCTACTGTTAGAGCTAGCACTCTTCTGTTAGAACAAGCACTCTGCTGTTAGATCTAGCACTCGGCTGTTAGATCTAGCACTCTACTATTAGAGCTAGCCCTGTACTGTTAGAGATAGCGCTCTACTGTTAAAGCTAGCACAGTATTATTAGAAATTCTGGGGTGTCATGAAAGCCTGGTGAAGCCCTTCTAGCCTCTTATCATAGGTCATAACCCTCAGCACTGGGACTAGTCTCGTTGCAAACCTTTACATGTTTCAAGGTTTATTTCCCTGCAGTATCAGAAGCAAATTTCGTATTAGTAATTTCCTTTTGTTTTTGTGGACAACTCTCGCTGCACAACAAAACACGCAGACTCTATATTCACAAGATGACGTGGGTAACATCTGTTCTCCAAGGTGTTTGTGTGTGTACTCACCTGATTGTGGTTGCAGGGGTCGGGTCATAGCTCCTGGCCTCGCCTCTTCATTGGTCGCTACTAGGTCCACTATCTCCATCCTCCATGAGCGTTTTTATACCTCTTCTTAAAGCTCTGTATGGGTCCTGCCTCCTTTACACTCCAAAGACTTTCTTCTTCCTGACAACTCTGTGGCTAAAGAAATACTTCCCAATATCCTTGTGACTCATTTGAGTGTTCATCTTCCAATTATGTCCCCTTGTTGTGTGTCCCATCTCTGAAACATCCTGTCTCTGTCCATCTTGTCAATTCCGTTCGGTATTTTATATATCGTTATCATGTGCCCCCTATCTTTCCTGTCCTCCAGTGTCGTCAGGTTGATTTCACTTAACCTCTCCTAGTAAGACATACCTCTTAGCTCTGGAACTAGTCTTGTTGCAAACCTTTACACTTTTTCTAATTTCTTGACGTTCTTGACCAGGTGTGGATTCAAACCTGGTGATGCATACTTCAGTACAGGCCTGACGTAAACTGTATAAAGTCCCGAACGGAATGCAGTGATTTGGTTGATGTGCGCTTCAGGAGATGTGCTCGGTATTATACTCAACCCAAGATCATTTTCCTTAAGTGAGGTTTGCAGTCATTCGCCCTTCCCCGATTTTGCACTTGGTTGGGTTTAAACTCTAGGAGCCAGTTGCTGAACCAGGCTTCCAGTGTTTCCAAGTCCCTTTGTAATCCTGCCTGATCCTCATCCGATTAAATTCTCCTCATTAGCTTCAAATCGTCTGCAAACAGAGACACTTCTGAATCTATCCCTTCCGTCATGTTATTCACAAATACCAGGAACAGCTGCGGTCCTAAGACTCGCCCCTGTGGAAAACCGCTCGTTACAGGCGCCCACTCAAACACCTCGTCATTTACCATAACTTGCTGATGCCTTCCCATGGTATTCTCATTCTGCATTGTCTTCCATCTTATAACCTTCGGTTTGTCTTTCGTTTTTGCACTAATCTTCTTGGCGTGAGTTGATTTCATAAGCCTTCTTAAGTCCTCGGGAAATTTTGGCAAACCTATTCACTTTCTAATTTCTCGTTCTTGACCTGGGGTTCCACCTGGTGATAGAACTTCAGTAGGTCTCTGTATACCAAGGATTTATCTATCCCGAATCCGGTGATTGGTTATTGCGTTCAGGAAGCCATTATCTCCTTCTAAGGGTGCATCACCCCCCTGATAATTTTCTCTGGCTTTGCTTACTTACATTGGTCTAAATGACAGTTGCTAAAAGGTTCCAGTGTTGTCTTTTTTCCTGTCTCCTATCATAAATTGGCTCATTAGCTTCTTCCAAACTTCAGGTATCTCGTCATGTTTCATAATGGAAAGATTGTTGCTAGTGGTACACAGAGCGCATGAAGAGGTCGTAAGTGCCTGACACCATACAAGTGCTCAAGTGTACTAGGCACCAGCATGAAGAGGTTGAAACTGCCTGACTCCCTTACAAAGTGCTAAGTGTACAAGGCACCAGCATGAAGAAGTCGTAAGTGCCTGACACCCGCACAAAGTGCTAAGTGTACCATGAACCAGCATAAAGTGTTTGAAAGTGCCAAGCACTAGCACAAGAAATTAGTAGGAATTTAAAACAATTTCTGGTATACCTTCCATATGAAAAAAAGTTATATAATTACACGGTTTTTCAGAAAAAAAAGATAGCACAAGAAATTAGTAGGAATTTAAAACAATTTCTGGTATACCTTCCATATGAAAAAAAGTTATATAATTACACGGTTTTTCAGAAAAAAAAGATTGTGGAGGAGCGAGATATTCACTCAGATGACACAGACGCTGCCTTCAATATCCGGAGTTGTCTGGCCCGACACCCGTCACACCCTCCTGAAAACTACGATACGTAAACTGGATATTCTAAAGAAATACATAGATGGAAAATTCTCAGTTATTTTTGCAAGTCTTAGGTTAAAGAAAATTGTACAATATACGATATATCTTAGAGAGGATATTTTCAAGTGACTGAAATTTAAAATAACATTATCATTAAAAATCAACCTCTGTATATAACCTAAAACTAAATAAACATTTTATTTAGAACTTATTACATCTAATAAGGTTGGGTAAGTTTTCTAAGGTTTTTTGTTACAAAATTATTAATTTTTACATAAATGTAAATAAAAAATATATAATTTAAATTATCCGAGAAAATTTTGGAAATGAGTTCTTGCTAATTGACCAGTTTTACCTATTTGGCACGACATATATATTCCTAACAATTCACAAATTTACGAACATCATCTGTCTGTCCACAGCAGGATTCGAACCTGCGCTCTCTGCAACAAAGTACACAGTACTTTTGCCACACAGCCATTTTGCAAACTCTCTGCTTTCTTTTGGTCAGCGATGCCTCTGTTAGAACCTCTCCTTCTATACCATGAGCTGCCACTTTTCATAACAGTCTTTTGTATTCATATTCATGTTGGTGGTCAAGTGGCTGGAACCACTTGTAAATCCGTGTTGCGACTCATTGATCAAATTATGCTTATTATGGTGGATTCGTATTATATATTGATATAATTTATTCTACAAATTTGACTACAATTGTCCTTAGGCTTACTGGGCGGTAATTTGATGAAAATTAATTATCCCCTGACTTATTAAGGACAGGAATTTAACGGCTGACTAAGGTTCCACTTGCACTCTCCAGGTACCCTTGAAAACAGATGGTCGGAGCTTAGTTACTTATTTTGGTTTAGTTTGTCAGCTTTTTGATAACCATTTACCACGTGACAGATATATTACTTAATTTGTGTTCTTCAGGACCTGAATAATAACTTATGTCTTCTTGTGTAAAAACTGATAGAAATAACTATGAAAAAGGGGACACATTTCCTGCTCATTTTCAGTCAACTGTCAAGATCTAGCTCTCAGTAGACCTATTTTTATCCCCTGATCCTTATATTTAACAACTCCAGCTCCCTGTTCTTCAACGAGTACATTGGAATAGTGCCAAATGAAGCATACGTTAGTAATACGGTTAAATATGAGTTATGAAACTTTGAAGGAATCAGAAGAGGCATTCACAAGTCATCATATGGAAACTAATATTCAAATTTCTTCAATAACTGCTATATCATTTTCGTATTGTCGCTGAGCCTCCCTTCTTACCTGTGCATATTCGTTACTGGCTCTTCGGCTAATCTCTTTATTTTCCTGGGTCCTTTGTCTCCTGTACTTTTTCCATTCTCTAGTGCACTTAGTTTTTGCCTTCCTACACCTTTGGGTGAACCAAGGACTCGTTCTGGTTTTCCCATTACTTCTTTTTCCCTTGAAGACAAACCTCTCCTCTGCCTCTGCATTTAGTTGTCACATTTTCCATCATTTCTTTTACTGGTTTTCCTGCCAATTCTCTCTCCCACTGAACGTCTTGTAGGAAGTTCCTCATGCTTGTGTAGTCCCCCCTTTTGTAGTTTTGTTTCTCCCTTCCTATTCCTGCTCCCCTCTCCACTTGTAGCTCAACTATATAATCAAAACACAGAACGAAATGATCACTAGCTCCAAGGGGCCTTTCATACGTGATATCGTCGATGTCCGAAAACTAGGTCCAGTCTTGCTGGATCATCCTCACCTCTCTCTCTGATAGTATCTCTAACATGTTGATGCATGAGGTTTTCCAGTACCACATCCATCATCTTGGCTCTCCATGATTCAGGACCCCCGTGGGGCTCCAGGTTTTCCCAATCAATCTCCTTGTGATTGAAATCACCCATAACTAGTAACTTTGCTCTCCCCATGTGGGCTCTTCTGGCTACCTCGGCTAGTGTGTCCACCATTGCTCTGTTCCTCTCGTCGTATTCTTCTCTTGGCCTCCTGCAGTTCTGTGTCGGGTTGTACATTACAGCAATTACCACCTTGTGGCCCTCAGACTGAATTGTTCCTACTATGTAGTCCCTTTTGTCCATTCCATCCATTCCTTCCACTTCCTCAAATCCCCACCTGTTCTTAATGAGCAGTGCAACTCCCCCTCCCCCTCTGCTCCCTCTATATTTCCTGAGGATTTGATATCTGGGTGGAAAGATTGCATCTGTTATCATCCTGGTGAGTTTCGTTTCTGTGAGTGCTATTATGTCTGGGAATGTCTCCTTTATTCTTCCATGCCACTCCTCACAATTATTTGTTATACCATCTGCATTTGTATATCAAACCTTCAACTTCTTTTCTAAAACCATAGTCTGGGGGGGGTACATTGGGGTTGGGAAAGTGGGAGATCTGATGGGGAACTATGGGTCGTTGGTGTGAAGGTGGAGTTTGTAATGAGGTGGGTGGAATCATTGAGTATGGCATGTGTGTTTTGGGTTAGATTGTTTGGTTGCATTGGGGTTGTCCAGGTTGGGAGATATTTGAAGGTGGTTGTATTAGAGCTTCCTCCTGAGTCTGGGTTCTCTTCTCCATCTCTCTTTCCTCCTTTTGTCTCTGTACCCTCTCTTTCAGTTTCTGTCTTTCTTTATGTGTTTTGTCGCGGTCGAGATACACCCTCCGGTACTCTGACATATCCCTCAGTCTTGCTTTCTCCTACAGGATCCTGTTTCGAGTCAATTCTGCTTTGAAAATCACTTTGACTGGCCGGATTCTTCCTCTTGGAAACCCCCATATTCTCAGAAAATTTGCCAGCTGGGTCATGTCATCTTCTCCTATTGCTTTCATGATGTTTTCAATCGCATGTGTGTGTGTGTGTGTGTGTGTGTGTGTGAGGTGTGTGTGTTGTAAGTGTGGGTTAATTGTGTGTGTGAATTTGGATGTAGTGGTGTTGTGTTGTGGGTTATGTGTGTGGAATATGTGTGTGTGTTTATTGGGTGAAAGTAGTGGTGAAATTGTGTGTTATGGTGTATGAGTGTGTATGTGGGTCTGAGTACCTAGGTACAGTGCCTCTACCTGGCCTGACCTGACACACCTGATCTACCAGTTAATGTATTCTATGCTTCACCTGTCTGCTCGCCCTTTTCTACTAGAAATTATCAATTGCTACTTGTTACCGAGTACTTGATATCCTATTCCTTATCTTACTATGAGAGTTGACCGTTCACAAACAGCTTAGCGGTTAGGTAATTGGAACTTACACCCGACACCCTGAAAACCACGCATAGGTGAATACTTGCGATGCGATGAGCTTGTCCAGCGTGTAGTAGCCTGTAGATGGTCCAACTCGATGTGATGTTCTGGCGTATATCCACTTTCGTTTCTTGTTGATATATAATATAACCTATTCATTGTATTTCTTTCACTTGTCACATATTTATTTCACTTTATTATCTAGGGTGACACACGTGGCAACGTCGCGTGGAGCACACTAGGCCCACTCTAACCCCGCCACCAAATATTTATTTCTAGTTCACTTATAAAATTATGGCTCTCCCCACACTTATGTGGCTCAGGGCAACTCGTAAATCGCTTCAAGGGTTGTTCACTACCCTGACACACTTGATAACCCCTGCAGTACCCTTGGGTAGCCCTCAAAAAACACTTATATTCACAGAGCACTAAATTTGTGACTCGCCCACGCGGTGTGTGTGAGTGGCTGATTTAGAAAGACACGAGGCCAAACATGGTCCTGGGACCTTGATCGCTTCTAACATACAGAGGTTAAAAAGAGAGTATATATAGCTGGAGAGTGAGGTGTGTTAGAGGTGATTATGGTCCCAGGACCGAAAAGTTTGTTAATAAATATGTCCTAGTGTTTGCTCACCTTTCTAAACCAATTTCTCGGTATCTATTACCAAGGTTTATATCATAACTAGTGGCTGCCACAACACCAAAAAACAACACTAGTTGGTAGTTCAAGGCTTTAATGTGAAGCAATTATTGCGATTCGTGAGTTTCAAGAAATATTTAGGCAAATCATGGAACTGATGAGGCAGAAGAGTCCTCAAACTCACAGGCCAGTGCGTTGACCACTGGGCCAGCAGGATCTAATTACATTCATTTGCATTTGCGGTCACAGTAGAGCCCACTGAAACCACAAATGCAGATTTTTACAGATGAATCCCACACCCGCGTGACTGTGACTTGCTACAGTTCGCCACAGCTACACTGGTGTGGGATTCGTCTGTAAAAAGCTGCATTTATGGTCACAGTGTTGGTCCATGCTAACCTCCCTATAGTGTATAGGAACATACCTAATCGGATGAATTTTTTAGTGCCAACTGACCCAGTGTTTAACACACTGGCTTGTTAGATTCAGGACTCACCTGACGTAGGTTCGGGCTCCACCCTTTCCCTCATTTGTTTGTATTCGTGTTATTATGATTTCGCGAGTCAAAATTTAGGCTTTGGGGAGAGAGGAGTGTGGGCAAGTCAATTTGCACCTGATGCCCCACGTCACATGGCAGTAAATAGATATCTTAGTGTTATTAGTGATGTGGGTCACATCCCAGGGATGCTGGAGCTGGGAATTTCGTTCATTTGGACTAACGCAGACAGATGTGGAATAAGGATAAGAGAATAAACGTTGAGTTCAACGCAGTAAAGCTTTATTCATTTCTGAACACATTGCATTTTTACTTAATAAACGTAATAAACTATTGAAATAGCGGTACCATAAATAAAGTCACAGTCGATCTAATGGCACATTGAAACCGGTGCCGTTTACACAGCGCCACTGTTATGCGGTGGCAGAACTTGGCAACACTTGTGAATATTTGTTGACATTAGCCATTTTGAAATTGAACTCCATACTGATAATATGCTACAGTATACACATAGTATGATACAGTATAAACATAGTGTGCTACAGTATACACATGCTACAGTACACATAACATGCTACAGTATACATACCATGCTGCAGTATACATAACATGCTGCAGTATACATAACATGCTGCAGTATACATAACATGCTGCAGTATACATAACATGCTGCAGTATACATAACATGCTGCAGTATACATAACATGCTGCAGTATACATAACATGCTGCAGTATACATAACATGCTGCAGTATACATAACATGCTGCAGTATACACTGCCATTTTACCTCTGCTATAGGTGTAATTAGAGCAAGTTAATAATCCATAGAATGTCTCCTTAACTTGCAAGTGTAGAAAAAAAAAACGAACAACATTAAAACTTAGTGACAAACTTGTTATAATAAATAATAAAGAAATTGGAACGTAGAAGTGAGTCACTGACAGAATATAACACTGGAACGTAGCGCAAGTAGAAGTGAGTCACTGACAGAATATAACACTGGAACGTAGCGCAAGTAGAAGTGAGTCACTGACAGAATATAACACTGGAACGTAGCGCAAGTAGAAGTGAGTCACTGACAGAATATAACACTGGAACGTAGCGCAAGTAGAAGGGAGATCACTGACAGAATGTAACACTGAACTAGCGCAAGTAGAAGGAGTCACTGACAGAATTAACACTGGAACGTAACGCATCAAACAGCACACAAACTTCTAAACAACGGAAAAGTAGAAATAACAATATATTTTATCCATAAGGTTGCCGTTATTCAGAAATAAATATATAGTGCTTTATGTATTTACTACGAGTCTACCATTCACCTTGTAGCAGCTTTATGTATTTACTACGAGTCTACCATTCACCTTGTAGCAGCTTTATGTATTTACTACGAGTCTATCATTCACCTTGTAGCAGCTTTATGTATTTACTACGAGTCTATCATTCACCTTGTAGCACTTTATGTATATACTACGAGTCTATCATTCACCTTGTAGAGCTTATGTATTTACTACGAGTCTATCATTCACCTTGTAGCAGCTTTATGTATATACTACGAGTCTATCATTCACCTTGTAGCAGCTTTATGTATTTACTACGAGTCTATCATTCACCTTGTAGCAGCTTTATGTATATACTACGAGTCTATCATTCACCTTGTAGCAGATTTCTGAAGCAATTCCGTATTTGGAAAAATTATTATTTTTGCGACGTAATTTTAGGTTTATTACGTTTTCGACGCTTTGGTGGTACGTCTCAGGGAATCACTGGATCAAGTATGTTAATTTCAGGTTAATGTCGTGCAAGCCTTATTATAGCACTTAACAGTTTATTTGCTTTAATATCCCTGGGAAACTGTCCCTCCAGCTGCCATTATGTATATATAATTATTATCCTGGACAATAGGACCTTCATAACACTAGCATATAATGGAAGGGTAAAAGTCAGTGAAACACTGGGGCTGCAAAACTAAGCCTGAAAGTGACACGAACTAAATTGATGGTAAACTAATCGGAAAAGTATTTACACTAAATTGTCAACTTCAAATGAACGTTTAGCGTGATAACTTTTTACGATCTGCTAAATGAATAATATGTCACAGGCAAAGCTACCGAATATGTCAAGTGCCAGTAAACAAGTAATGTTTATTTTAACAACGCAAATTCAATTGACATTGTCCGAGTAACACTGGCATATTCATCAAACTCTTGGGACCTGTATATTAGCATGTGAGTTTATCTGCGATCACGAGGCTGGTTTATCTGCGATCACGAGGATGGTTTATGGGCAGTCACGAGGCTGGTTTATCGGCGATCACGAGGCTGGTTTATCGGCGATCACAAGGCTGGTTTATCTGCGATCACGAGGCTGGTTTATCGGCGATCACGAGGCTGGTTTATGGGCAGTCACGAGGCTGGTTTATCGGCGATCACGAGGCTGGTTTATCGGCGATCACGAGGCTGGTTTATCGGCGATCACGAGGCTGGTTTATCGGCGATCACGAGGCTGGTTTATGGGCAGTCACGAGGCTGGTTTATCGGCGATCACGAGGCTGGTTTATCGGCCATCACGAGGCTAGAAGACTAGTCCAGGAGTTAAGGGGAATGTATTGTGAGGAGAAATTAAGGGAAATCATCCTGATGATACTGGAGAACAGAAGGGATAAGGGGACATGATAACGACGTATAAAATACTGAGGGAAATTGACAGACAGAAGTAGAATTTGAAAAATTCAGATTAGTCACAGAGATGTTAAAAAGTATTTATTCTGTCATAGAGCCGTCAGGAAGTGGAACAATCTGGATAGTGCTGTAGTGGAGGTAGGATTTATACATAGCTTTAAGAGGTAGAATAAATCTCTTGGAGCAAGGAGAGAGTGGAACTAGTAGCGACTTGTGATGATGTGAACTAAATGTGAATTGACACTTGCAACCACAAATAGGTGAGTACAAGTAAATGGGTACACACACAGACACACACGACATGACGGAAGGAATAGACTTCGAAGTGTCCCTGTTTGCAGATGATGTGAAGTTGATGAGAAGAATTCAATCGGACGAGGACCAGGCAGAACTACAGAGTGATCTGGACAGGCTGCAGGAAAGGTCCAGCAACTGGCTCCTGGAATTCAACCCCACCAAGTGCAAAGTCATGAAGATTGAGGAAGGGGAAAGAAGACCACAGACGGAGTACAGTCTAGGGGGCCAGAGCCTACAAACCTCACTCAAGGAAAAGGATCTTGGGGTGAGTATAACATCGGGCACATCTCCTGAGGCGCACATTAACCAAATAACTGCTGCAGCATACGGGCGCCTGGCAAACCTAAGAACAGCATTCTGACATCATAATAAGGAGTCATTCAGGACCCTGTACACTCCCGGAGTATACCTGGAGAGAGTTCCAGGGGTCAACGCCACCGCGGCTCGGTCTGTGACCAGGCCTCATGTTGGATCAGAGCCTGATCAACCAGGCTGTTACTGCTGGGCGCACGCAGTCCAACGTACGAACCACAGCCTGGCTGGTCAGGTACAGACTTTAGGTGCCTCTCCAGTGCCTGCTTGAAGACAGCCAGGGGTTTGTTGGTAATCCCCCTGATGTATGCTGGGAGGCAGTTGAACAGTCTTGGGCCCTGACACTTATTGTGTTGTCTCTCAACGTGTTAGTGGCACCCCTGCTTTTCATTGGGGATGTTACATCGCCTGCCGAGTCTTTGCTTTCGTAGGAGTGACTCTCGTGTGTAAGTTTGGTACTAATCCCTCGAGAATTTTCCACGTGTATATAATAATGTATCTCTCCCGCCTGCGTTCTAGGGAGTACAGGTTTAGGAACTTCAAGCGTTCCCAGTAATTGAGGTGGTTTATCGCAGTTATGTGTGCCGTGAAGGTTCTCTGCACATTTTCTAGGTCAGCAATTTCACCTGCCTTGAAAGGTGCAGTTAGTGTGCAGCAATATTCCAGGCCTAGATAGAACAAGTGACCTGAAAAGTGTCAACATGGGCTTGGTATCCATGGTTTTGAAGGTTCTCATTATCCATCCTGTCATTTTTCTAGCAGATGCGATTGCTACTGTGTTATGGTCCTTGAAGGTGAGATCCTCTGACATGATCACTCCCAGGTCTTTGACATTAGTTTTTCGCTCTATTGTGTGGTTGGAATTAGTTTTGTGTACGTTAGGCCCATACTGGAGTATGCAGCGCCAGATTGGAACCCTCACCTAGCTAAGCATGTAAGGAAACTAGAGAAAGTACAAAGGTTTGCAACAAGACTAGTTCCGGAGCTAAGGGGTATGTCCTACGAGGAGAGGTTACGGGAAATCGACCTGACGACACTGGAAGACAGGAGAGATAGAGGGGATATGATAACGACATATAAAATACTGAAAGGAATCGACAAGGTGGACAGAGACAGAATGTTCCAGAGGTGAGACACAGCAACAAGGGGACACAGTTGGAAATTGAAGACTCAGATAAACCACAGGGATGTTAGGAAGTATTTCTTCAGTCACAGAGTTGTCAGGAAGTGGAATAGTCTGGGAAGTGATGTAGTGGAGGGAGGATCCATACATAGCTTTAAGGAGAGGTATGATAAAACTCATGGAGCGGATAGTGACCGAGTAGCGGCCAGTGAAGAGGCGGGGCCATGAGCTGTGACTCGACCCCTGCAACCATAACTAGGTGAGTACTACTGAGTACACACACTCATACGTGTCCTACGAGAGGTTAAGGGAAATCGACCTGACGACACTGGAGGACAGGAGAGATAGGGGATATATTATAACGACATGTAAAATACTGAGAAGAATTGACAAGGTGGACAGAGACAGGATGTTCCAGAGATGGGACACAGCAACAAGGGGTCAAAATTGGAAGCTGAAGACTCAGATAACTCACAAGGATGTTAGGAAGTATTTCTTCAGTCACACAGTTGTCAGAAAGTAAAATAGTCTGGGAAGTGATGTAGTGAAGGCAGGATCCATACATAGCTTTAAGAAGATGTATCATAAAGCTTATGGAGCAGGAAGAGTGACCTAGTAGGGACCAGTGAAGAGGCGGGGCCAAAAGCAGTGGAAGAGTGATCTAGTAGCGACCAAGGGTCAGTCCTAGGACCAGTGATATTTTTGGAATACGTGAATGACATGATGGAAGGAATAGACTCAGAAGTGTCCCTGTTGCAGATGATGTGAAGTTAATGATGAGAATTAAATCGGATAAGGATGAGGCAGGACTACAAAGAGACCTGGACAGGCTGAAAGCCTGGTCCTGCAACTGGCTACTCGAATTTAATCCCGCCAAATGCAGTCATGAAGTTCGGGGAAGGGAAAAGAAGACAGCAAATAGAGTATTGGCTAGGTTGCCAAAGACTGCAAACTACACTCAATTAAAAAGATCTTTTGGTGAGTATAATACCGAGCACATCTCCTGAGGCGCACATCAACCAGGTAACTGCCGCAGCATATGGGCGCCTGGCAAACCTAAGAATAGTGTTCCAAACCTCAGTAACGAATCGTTGAAGACTGTTTTAATATATATATATATATATATATATATATATATATATATATATATATATATATATATATATATATATATATATATATATATATATACTATATATATATAATATATATCTATCAGTGAAACCACAAAACAAGTGGTATTGAAACCGGGGATCGACCCAATGACACATTGTCCAGTCTCAAGAGACAACACAACGTACGTGTCACCATATCCATTCTGCCACCGTGTGTGTGTACTCACTTAGTTGTGGTTGCAGGGGTCGATTCATAGCTCCTGGCCCCGCCTCTTCACTGGCCACTACTGGGTCACTCTCGCTGCACCATGAGCTTTATCATACCTCTTCTTAAAGCTATGAATGGATTCTGCCTCCACTACATCGCTTCCCAAACTATTCCACTTCCTGACCACTGTGTGTCTGAAGAATGTGTGTGTGTGTGTGTGTGTACTCACCTAATTGTACTCACCTAATTGTGGTTGCAGGGGTCGAGACTCAGCTCCTGGCCCCGCCTCTTCGCTGTCTGCTACTGGGTCTCTGCTCTCCCTGCTCCATGAGCTTTATCATACCTTGTCTTAAAACTATGTATGGTTCCTGCCTCCACTATATCTTTCTCTAGTCCATTCCACTTCCTGACTACTCTGTGGCTGAAGAAATGTTTCCTGACATCCCTTTGACTCATCTGAGTCTTCAGCTTCCAGTTGTGTCCCCTTGTTTCTGTGTTCCCTCTCTGAAACAACCTGTCACCTGTCAACCTGTCAACCTGTGTGTGTGTGTGTGTGTGTGTGTGTGTGTAATATGTGTGTGTGTGGGTGTTTAATATGTGTGTGTGTGTGTTTTATGTGTGTGTGTGTTTTATGTGTGTGTGTGTGTGTACTCACCTATTTGTGGTTTCAGGGATCGAGTCATAACTCTTGGCTCAGCTTCTTCAATGATCACTGCTAGGTACTCTATCTCACTCTGCTCCATGAGCTTTATCTTACCTCGTCCCTTTACCGGGCAGTATCATGTTCCCTCGGTCCTGAACGCATGTTTTTTGTGCATGTCTTCCTACTCCCACCGCGCATCTGGGCTCCCGTTTTCTATTTCTGACAAATCACAAACCGCTCCAGGTAAGTGGGGACGACGTCTGCTCGCTTCCCATTGGTTGAGAGACCAAAATGTAAACACTTGTAGCTTGGCGTCGCCCAGAGCCGGATTTTTTCTCTATTGACACTCATATACACTGTGATTATACTCTCTACAATGTCGGTAAGTACTGATTGTTGTGTCCAGTGTGCAAATAAATAGTTTAGGCATATTTTGAGATATATATAAAGTGTTTGTGAAGCATAATATGAGTGTACCATGCAATTGAAAAAAGTGCAAAGAAAAAGTACCGAGTTCACTTGGTACTGCCTGTCAAGGCCCAATTAGCAATTTTAGTAAATAAATATTTATATAAAAAATTCTAATGCATATATGAATTCTGTAGTGGTCTGGGTGTGTACAGAACATTTTTATTGTCCTTTCAGATCAATGAGAAATTGTTTTATGGTGGTTCCTCCAAATAGAAGTCCAAATATCTCTGTGTTTTGGAGGAAAGTGACTCAGATCCAGAGCCAGATGACCGGTTGACATCTCCAGTGCAGTACCAATGTGCAGAAAGGCCTGATGACAGTGTGAGGTTTGACCAAAACGCTAGGTTTGATAAAAAGCTAGGTCACTGGCCAGTGCAAGGCAAGTTATTTGCATGCAAGTATTGCAGCAAAATGAAAAATCATGTCACATCCTCATTTTCCTGTGCCGTATGCAAAATAAATCTATGCATCAAGAATTAAAGAAATTGTTTCATAGCCTTTCAGTGTAGCAATTAGTGATCTAGAATGATTGTTCTTTCTCAGGAAATTCAGGAATACGGGACTTGAAAGTTTTATCCCTTTGCAATGTGTCCATGTTGCTCTTTGGTTCATTTTTATATTTTTTATACTTACAAAATGTTTGGAAACAAGTTCCATTTGGGTTTTTTATATTGTATATTTGTATAATAAAATAGAAAAATACTTATTTGGTGTTTCATTAACAATTTCAAATTTGCAACATTCAGACTTTGACACCCTTTACCGGGCAGAACCAAGTACAATCGGTCTTCGAATATTGGCAATTGAACGTATTTTTTTTTTCAGAATTCCATTTATATGGCCTCATTTCCCTTACATTGAGATACTCTATCCACTCATAGGAAATACATTTCGAAATTCGCATTTTCCTAGGAGTGCTCGGTAAAGGGATAATTTTTAATGGTGGTAGTGTTGTTGCTCTTGTTTGGTATAAGGGCCACTATCCATAAGCCGTGGTGGTGGTCGGTGGCAGCAGAAAGCCACCACCATTATTCACACAATGTACATAATTTATAAATAAGAAATATTTACACTTTAATTTATAAATAAGAAATATTTACACTTTAATTTATAAATAAGAAATAGAGTATGTATGGTGCCTGCCTCCACTACGTCACTAGCCAGATTATTCCCCTTCCTGATGACTCTATGACTAAAGAAATACTTCATAACATCCCTTTGACTCATCTGAGTCCCATCTCTGGAACATCCTGTCTCTGTCCACCTTGTAATTCCTCGCAGTGTTTTATACTTCGTTATCATATTTCCCCTATCTCCCCTGTCCTCCAGTGTCGTCAGGTCGATTTTCCTCAACCTCTACTCGTAGGACACGTGTGTTAGTTACCATTTTGTCCTAGGCACATGTCGATTAGACACTAGGCCTGTTGTATGTATGTGTGTGTGTGTAACGAAACACTTCGAAATGTTTCGGCCCCGCCGGGAATTGAACCCGGCCCCTCCGTGCGTGAAGCAAGAGCGCTAGCCACCATGCCATCGGGCGTATAAGATGAATGCTGGAGGTGAGTACCATCAGGACCCCGACGCTCACTCTCACAGTCTGGCCACCACCTCTCTAAAGGTAAAAGAAACATAGTCCAGACAGAAGAGAAGAACTCCTCTACCTGTGTGTGTGTGTGTGTGTGTGTGTGTGTGTGTGTGTGTGTGTGTGTGTGTGTGTGTACTCACCTAATTGTGGTTGCAGGGGTCGAGACTCAGCTCCTGGCCCCGCCTCTTCGCTGTCCGCTACTGGGTCTCTGCTCTCCCTGCTCCATGAGCTTTATCATACCTCGTCTTAAAACTATGTATGGTTCCTGCCTCCACTATATCATTCTCTAAACTATTCCACTTCCTGACTACTCTGTGGCTGAAGAAATGCTTCCTAACATCCCTTTGACTCATCTGAGTCTTCAGCTTCCAGTTGTGTCCCCTTGTTTCTGTGTTCCCTCTCTGGAACATCCTGTCACTGTCTACCTTGTCGATTCCCCGCAGTATTTTGTATGTCGTTATCATGTCTCCTCTGACCCTTCTTTCCTCCACTGTTGTTAGTCCTATTTCCCTCAACCTTTCTTCATAGGACAGACCCCTGAGTTGTGGAACTAGCCTTGTCGCAAACCTTTGCACTTTCTCTAGTTTCTTTACGTGCTTGACCAGGTGTGGGTTCCAGACTGGTGCTGCATATTCTAGTATGGGCCTGACGTACACGGTGTACAGTGTCTTGAACGATTCCTTGTTTAGGTAACGGAACGCTAATCTTAGGTTTGCCAGTCGCCCATATGCTGCCGCAGTTATCTGGTTGATGTGTGCCTCCGGAGACGTGCTTGGCGTTATACTCACCCCAAGGTCTTTCTCCTTTGCCGAGGTTTGTAGGCTTTGTCCGCCTAGCCTGTACTCTGTCAGCGGTCTTATTTGCCCTTCTCCGATCTTCATGACTTTGCATTTGGTGGGATTGAATTCGAGAAGCCAGTTGCTAGACCAGATGTCAAGCTTGTCCAGGTCTGTTTGCAGCCCTGCCTGGTCCTCTTCCGATGTGATTCTCCTCATTAATTTCACATCATCTGCGAACAGAGACACTTCTGAGTCTATCCCATCCGTCATGTCGTTTACATATACCAAGAATAACACTGGTCCTAGGACTGACCTCTGCGGTACGCCGCTCATCACAGGCGCCCACTGTGATACCTCATCACGCACCATGACCCATTGTTGCCTCCCTATGAGGTATTCCCTGATCCATCCCAGTGCCCTTCCTGTTATACATGCTTGTTCTTCCAACTTCTTTACTAATCTCATGTGAGGAACTGTGTCGAAGGCCTTCCTGCAGTCCAGGAAAATGCAATCAACCCACCCTTCTCTCTCTTGCCTTACCTCTGTTACTTTATCATAGAACTCTAGGAGGTTTGTTACACAGGATTTGCCTTCCCGGAATCCGTGCTGTCTGGTGTTTATTATCATGTTCAGCTCAAGGTGTTCCACCATTCTTTTCCTGATGATTTTCTCCAGGACTTTGCACACTATACATGTAAGTGACACCTGTGTGTTGTGTGTGTGTGTGTACTCACCTAATTGTACTCACCTAATTCAGGGGTCGATACTCAGCTCCTGGCCCCGCCTCTTCACTGATCGCTACTGGGTCCTCTCTCTCCCTGCTCCATGAGCTTTATCATACCTCGTCTTAAAGCTATGTATGGTTCCTGCCTCCACTACATCACTTGCTAGACTATTCCACTTCCTGACTACTCTATGGCTGAAGAAATACTTCCTAACATCCCTTTGACTCATCTGAGTCTCCAACTTCCAATTGTGACCCCTTGTTTCTGTGTATCCTCTCTGGAACATCCTGTCTCTATCCCCCTTTGTGTGTGTGTGTGTGTGTGTGTTTTCTCATTTATTTCTACTTACCTATTTGTGGTTGCAAGGGTCGATTCACATTTAGTTCACATCATCGCTGGTCGCTACTAGTTCCACTCTCTCCTTGCTCCAAGAGATTTATCCTACCTCTTCTTAAAGTTATGTATAAATCCTGCCTCCACTACAGCACTATCCAGATTTTTCCACTTCCTGACGACTCTGTGACTGAAGAAATACTTCATAACATCTGTGTGACTAACCTGAATTTTTAAATTTCTACTTATGTCTCTGTCCACCGTGTCAATATTTCTCAGTATTTTATACGTCGTTATAATGTCCCCTTATCCCTTCTGTTCTCCAGTACCATCAGGATGATTTCCCTTAATTTTTCCTCATAAGTGTGAGTTCCAGACTTTTGCTGCATGCTCCAATATTGGCTAGACGTACACGGTGTATGGTGTCTTGAATAACTCCTTCTTTAGTTTTCTAAACTTTAATTTTAGCTTTGCCAGGCACCCATATGGTGAAGCAGTTATTTGGTTGATGTGCGCCTCAGGGGATGTGCTGGGAATGGTGGTCTCCCCAAGATCCTATTCCTTGAATGAGGTTTGCACTCTTTGACACCCTAGCATAAACTCCTGCGGTCTTCTTTGACTTTTCCCCAGTCTTCATGCACTTGGTGGGGTTAAAATCAAGGAGCCAGTTATCGGATCAGATTTGCAGCCTGTCCAAATCCCTTTGTAGTTAAACCTGATCATCGTCTGCTTGAATTCGCCGCCTTAAACTCACATCGTTTGCACACAGGGCCACCTCTGAATCTGTTAATTCGTCATGTCATTCACATGACATTCACATATACCAGAAACAGCACCGGCCCTAGGACTGACCCTTGTGGAACTCCGCTAGTTATATGTGCCCTTTCTGATACCTCTTCACGTACCATAACTCGTTGTTTCCTTCCATTCGGATATTCCCTGATACATTGCAGTGCCTTTCCCGTTATTCGTGCCTGCTCCTCTAGTTTTTGCATTAATGTCGTGTGCGGAACTGTGTCGAAAGACTTCTTACAGACTAGAAAATGGAGTCTACCCATCCCTCTCTCTTATGTGTTACTTCTGTTACCTCGTCGTAAAACTCCAGTACGTTTGTTACTCAGGATTTCTCTTCCTTGAAACCAGTCAAGTTATCGTATATAAGTTCATTCCTTTATAGGTGCTCCAACACCCTTCTGATAATATTCTCCATGACTTTACATACTATACAAATTAGTGACACTGGCCTATAGTTCGCTTTGCAGTTTTTTTTTTTCACTTCGTCAGCGGTTGTGTGCAATATGTCAATAACTTCTTGGTGCACCCTGCCATCCTGGTTTGATGGAAGCCTTTCTGTCTCCACTGATCATTCTTCACTAAACTTCGTGTTGAGCTCCTCACATAATTCTTGGTCATTTCATGTGAGCTTTCTTCCTTCCTCAGCCTGATTACCTGGTCTTTGACTGCTATTTTCTTCCTGATGTGGTTGTACAACAGCTTTGGCTCAGATTTGAGTATTGATGCCATGTCGTTCTCGTATTGCCGCAGGGCTTATTTATTTATCCATGCATATTAGTTCTCTTTCCCACTGCACCTCACGCAGGAAATGCCTCATACCTGACTAGTCCACTTTTTTGAAGTTTGGTTTCTCCCGTCCTTCAGGTGCTGCTTCACTCTTTGTTCTTAACCCCACTGTGTATTCGAAACTCAGGACCATATGATCACTAGCACCGCGGGAGCTTTCATATGTTAAATCCTCAATATCGGAGCTACTCAAGGTGGAAAGAAGGTCCAGCGTTGCTGGTACTCCATCATCTCACTCTCTGGTTGTATCCCTATCAGGTTGGTAGATGAGTTTTTTCACTACCGCCTCCAGCATCTTTGCCCTCTATGTTTCTGGTATTACATGTGGCTCCAGGTTCTTCTAGTCGATTTCCTTGAGGTTGAAATTCCCCATAACTAGTAACTTTGCCCTACCCATGTGAACCCTTCTGGTCATCTCAGTTAGTGTGTCCACCATTGCTCTTTTGCTCTCATCATTCTTTTGTCTTTGCCTCCTGTCATTCTGTGGTGGGTTGTACATCACTGCTTTCACGACTTTAGGCCCCCAATCTGAAGTGTTCGTATTATGTAGCCTCCTGCTTTCCCCTCTGTTCATACCTCACATCTGTGTGTGTGTGTGTACTCATCTATTTGTGGGTGGTTGTAGCGGTCAAGTCACACCTTCTGGCCCCTGTGCGTGTGTGTGTGTATGTGTGTGTGTGTGTGTGTGTGTGTGTGTGTGTGTGTGTGTGTGTGTGTGTGTGTGTGTGTGTGTGTGTATGTGTGTGTTGAAAGTAAAAAATCAAGTTGCAAGTAAAACCTCAATTAGCCTAAAAAAAACTGTTAGTATTACGCAAGGAAAATCATTCACTTAAACCCTACAAGACACTCACTGAGCTTATTCTTATGTAGTCAAATGCAAATTTCTTTCACTAAGCAAATAAAAAAAAAAAATATGGAGGAAGGTATGAGCAGCGAGAGGACCATGAGGAGAGTAACCAAGCTTGACCATACTGTGCCAGGCACTAACTGCCCATAACAAGAGCCCAGGCTCTGTGAAAAGGGGATAAACCACTTTGATAAAGATCTCTTCCTCCCATCCCGTCAAAAGCGGCTGCGGCCGACCAGATTTGTTGGCCATGAGCTTGCAAGGACGTTAAAAACTGTCTCTTTAGCATCAGGCTGGAGAGCTGGAGTCTAGAGGCTGCCTTCTCTACCATGATCCCCTCCAGCAGTGTTTCGCTCTTCTTTTTTTGCCTTTATTAAATATACACAACAGAATCAAAATTGGGAAATATAAAACACGTAGATACTCGTGAATTCAAGGCTAATTAACTCAGTGAGACCTGTGTGGGAAGGTTGAACGTAAACAATAATCAATTATCGTGAACAATACACAAATACTGTGAACAATACACAAATAACATGATACACCGGCTCTCATTCTCTCTTGTGTTAGTGTGACTTTTTAAATGGTTCAAGTCAGAACCAAAACGTTGCAGTAAGTTTCTCTCTTCTATGTGCGGGTTGGAAAAATAAACACATAAGCAGTATAATGTGATCTTTTATTGACAACGTTTCGCCCACACAGTGGGCTTTATCAAGTCACAAACGTTTGTGACTTGATAAGCCCACTGTGTGGCGAAAGCGTTGTCAATAAGGATCACATTATACTGCTTATGTGTTTATTTTCCATTGTGTCGTATTTTATACCATTTATTTCCATGTGCGGGTTATATCAATAAGTTCAGTTTTGTATATATTGATTTCTATTTTTATTTATATATTGATTTATATATTGATTTCTATTTTTATTTAGGAAATAATTGTTTGGTTTATTTTTTCTATTCTTAGTGAATAGTGGCAGCATCAGCGCCGCCCTGCGGCCTCGGCAGGAACTGCTCAAGTGGGTTAGAACTGCCCTGGTGAGTGAGATGAACTGTCAGAGTCACTTCTAATCGAGTAACAATGTTACTAGAATTACCGACAATGTTAGGTGGAGAACGAGAGAGACACATATGTAACATTTAAGAATCACTCACTGTAGAAACGTTTCGTCCTGCCAGTGGGTTCTTCAGTCCAGTACAAAGAAGAACGTTGCGTGCTTAGTCCATCAATCTTGTACAACATATATACTGTAGACAGGTGAGTAAGAGCAGCAGGAGGCAGAGTCACCAGTGGAAAAATCCACTAGTGTTAATATGTCATCTCTATCGATTAGACAAGCGTTGAAGAATTCCCTGTATCAAGATCCCAAGATGTTGCTGTGTCTAACAAATATGTGAATTTTTCCTGTGGTGACTCTGCCTCCTGCTGCTTAACTCACCTGTCAGCAGTCTATACGCCACTTCTCCACACATACGCTGTACAGGTAAATTAAAATCATAATTTTTAAATGAGTGGACAGGTAAGCCAGCGGAAGGCCTTAGTCAGATGACTAAGACCCGTGTCAGTAAACACCTGTTCTGTTCCCTGACAAACCTACCTATCATCCTGTACTTTTATCAAGACTGATGGACTAAGCACATCGACTCCATGCTGAGGACTGATTACCTCATACTTTCCCCCTTCTTACACCATTCATCTCTGTATTGGACTGAAAAAAAAAACACTGGCTGGCGTAATAGTTTCTACAATAAATATTCCCAAATGTTGCACAAGTGTCATATTCTTCAACTTGTCAATTTTTTATATCACGGACATTATATGTTAAGTAACGGACACATGTACGTCTAGTATGATCCGCTCATCGAAAACTCTCAGGCGACCTAACTTAACCGCTTTAGAGACTTTTCTGTCTAATGCAAGAAACTAAATAGTTTGGATGTCACTTTCTTAGTATCAAAGGAATCTACCACTGCCTGTCGGGGATTTTCTCGATCTGATTTAACTCTGCATTAAAAGTCCTTATAATAACAAATGTTTTAGTGTGCAGAATAGTATACAGAGAAGGTTCAACACAGTTCAGTCAGTCATCCAATTCTCACTCGAAGATGGGCCTAAAATATCAAGTCTACTGGAAGCCTACAAAAAAAATTCTTACACCTATTTTATTCAACATACTAACACCAAGCTTGGCATAACCATCGGTTCTTTTTCAATACAAATATTCCCAATTTGCAGCGCAGAGTTTCTTGACGAGGATGTACACACATACTTTCACCCAGGTACACATTCCTTCCTGACTTTTTCATCAATGGCTATAAGAAATGGGATCTTCAAATTGCCATTTTTGCACGCACAAACACCATTAAACAGAGGTATAATCCTTCTCAACAGTCAGGTAGCCTTGAACATCTCCAGACAACTCCCACAGTTCACTAGAGTTGAGAACCTTGAAGCAGTTAATGCAGGAATTTGCATAATCCCGTGTGGAACCTGTGACAAGGAATACGTAACAGAACAATATGAAGCCTAGAAACACATCTGAGCAAACACGTTAATGAATGCTGAACCGACAACTTCAACAGCACAGTGACAACAATTGGAGCTCCACCAACCATTACCTGAGATTCAGTGACGCCAACCTAGTGATTTCAGAAGCAAAGTCTTTCAGGAGAAAATGCTTTCAAACATCATTATTCTCTTTGGGAAATATTATTAAACAGAATATTGACATTTTCGTCATCGCTGAAGTATTAGTAAGATTTATTTTTAAAACAATAAACCCCGCCTTCATATTCCAACCAATAGTTACCTCTACTCCTTCTCCAACTACTACCATTACTATTACTTCTACAACTACTTCTTCTGCTACTGTTATTAATACTATTACTACTACAAGTATTTCTACTACTAGTACTGCTACTAATACTAGTACTGCTACTACTACTAGTACTATTACTACTACTAGTACTGCTACTACTACTAGTACTTCTAATACTATTCTTTTTTCTACCACTAGTAATACTACTATTATCATTGCAACTATTACTACTACTACTATTTGTACTGCTACAATTGCTATTGTACTATTGCTACCAATACTGCAACCACTATTACTAACATTATTGCCAATTACTGCTGCTATAATTACTACTACTGCTGCTACTAATATCACTACTACTACTGCAGTTGCTATTACTACAGCTATTGCTACTGCAGCTAATAGTGCAACTTATACTACTGCTGTTACTAATACCACCACTACTACTACTATTACTGAAGCTACTACTGCTACTGCAGCTACTACTGCTACTACTGATACTACTATTGCAGCTACTACTATTACTACAACTACTACTACAGCTTCTACTACTGACTGCTTCTACCATCAGCATTAACCAATATACCAACTCCATTGCTTTTATTCTTTCACCTTTTATTCTTTCATATATATTCTTTGGTTTGTCCTTGATTTTACTGACGTTTTCGGCATTGATATCAGCCTTTACATCACAATAACATTCACTCAATTGCTAAAGCCATTAAGCTAATTTATTTGACTTAAATTATGTGGCATGCAAAGAGTATGTTATAATTTTTTTGGCGTATGTCACACTCCCATATAGGCAGCCTCCCAACCAGCATATGCCAGCAACACGGGTGAGGTGGTTCGTGTCTGAATATATTCTCCTAACTCTGCCCAAACAGTCTATACAGCGTTGCTGGTGAATTCCTCGTTCCATTGGCATATAATACGACGAACTCTCACTGCTGCACAGCTTCGTGACATTATTCGTAACTATGGCGCACTACACAGAGGTATCCCCCTACAGGAGCTATTAATAGCCGATCTCTTCTTAGGTTTCTTCGTAATGTGGGAGTGCTAACACCAGAGCAATCAGGCCAGCAGTCTCGTGAAGCAGGTGCACCGGGTTTGTGTCAGGGCGAGTCAGCTTCGTTGGCACTTGAGTTAGCTAAACTCACTCTCGAAACAGCCAGAGAGCAGCAAGCATTTGCTAAAGAGAAGTTTGATAGAGAGGAGAGGAGGCAATTTAAGCAGACTATTGGTGACTACCTTAGCGTGCAAAAAGCAGTGCTGTTAGTACCTCGCTTTGTTGAGTCTAAGCCTGAGGATTGAGGTAGCCTGAGTAGCATTGGGCAGCACTGGTGCATACAGCGTTTTATGCAAAGCGCAAGAGTTCACAGCTGTCTAAATAATGAAGAATTTGCTGATTATCGGGCTGTTAAAACAATGGTTCTTGGAGCATATCAGTGTATTCCCGCCAAGTACAGGAAGGAATTCAAATTGTGCAAACGTCAGCTAGGGTCAGACTCATGTAGATTTTGTAAGGCATCAGTAAAAAAAAAATCACAAAATGGTACAAGGCGAGTGGTGCCGCGAACTTCTCCGATTTAGTGAAGTTACTTTTGGTAGATAACCTCCTGGAATATGTTGGACCAGAGGTTAGAGTCTTTAATGAACATCATTCGTTGAGGCTAACCTCTCCTTGTCCGAACAGTCTAATCTTTCTTCCCAACAGCCTGTCATGAATAGAGATTGTCAGGGACGAGTCCCTGACTGCAGGACGAAGTAGCAGGATTAATGTGACCAACAACGCCAACCAACTAAGTCGGGAGTAAATTCTTAGGTAGTGGTGGTTTTGATAAGGATCTACCTTATATGGGCCAGTAGGCCTTCTGCAGTGTTCCTCCATTCTTATGTTCTTATGTGAGCAACGACATCAAACTCGCGGTCAACCTGGTGTGCGACGACCTCAAACTCATGGTCAACATGGTGAACAACGACGCCAGCACACAGAGTGGCGCCAGCCACAAAATCAACAGGGAGCCAAATTAAAGTAAGAGGTAACCTGTTACCGTTGTCAAAAACCCGGCCACGTCACGTCCAACTGCCCAATTAAGCCCCAACCCCTAGGGAAAATAAACATCCTCCCTTTTGAGATGGACGAGGAAGAAGTAGAGTGTGGTATGTCCCCATACTACAGTACCTGCCACACCTACCTTCAGGAGAATGAAAAACAAACTGAAGTAACAACTTTTAGGGTTACCGGGGCTTATTGTTCTCTTATAAGAGAGGGAGTCCTCCCACTCTGAAAAGACTTCATTGCACTTCTCCGTTAACTTAGAAGCATTTGGAGGAGCTGTATTTTCTGTCCCTTTACATAAGATTCATATGAAGAGTAAATAATATAAAGGATATTTGACTGTAGGTGTTTTTGAGGGATTTCCTATGAAATATGCCGCATTATTTCTGGGTAATAACATTTTTAATTCGACAAAATGTCCAGAATCTATAGTGGCCAATTCTTCTCCGATGTTCGCCATAACTCGGGAAAAATTCCATGGGACGTCTTTCGAGAATGCTGACCCATCCTTGGACAACTCAGATCTAGGGCTAGACAATTTGTTTTACTAGGAAAACTGGCCAGAGCCTCGTAAATTTAATGAAAAGTCCCAAACCAAGCCTTCCTACTTCAGGGTTGCAGGATTGCCAGATATCTCAGTTTCCATGCCCGAGGGACTGTCCTTTCGGGAAGAACAGCGAAGAGATCCTTCCTTAAACTTCGCTTTTCAGGAAGCCATGGGTGAATATCCCTCAGATCACCCAGTCAAATATAAAATTAAACACAACCTACTGCTCTGCACAGAGACTGGTAAGGAGGTAGGGGGTAGCCCAAAATCTGATAGAAATTTGGGTCCCAAATTTTGAACATAGCTCACAATTCCTCTTTAGGTCATTTAGGAATTGCAAAATCTCTGTATAGAAAATTAAAGGAGTTTTACTGGCCAAAAGTAAGGCAAGATGTGAAGACTCACATCAGCTCTTGTAGGGAATGTCAACAAGTAGGTAAACCTGGACACCCCATTAAACCTGCGCCACTTCAGCCCATACCTGCAGATGAAGAACCGTTTGCAGATCTAATATTGATTGTGTGCGACCATTACCAAAATCCAAGTCAGGAAACCAGTACTTATTTACAATCATGGAAAAAGCTTCTAGGTGTCTGAAAGTAGTCCCAATGCGCAGTATAAACACTAAAGCCATTCTTAAAGCCATAAATAAATTTATATTTTACTTTGGCATTCCTAAGTCTATCCAGAGTGACCAGGGTACTAACTTTATAGCAAAAGTGTTTAGGGAAGCTTTAACTAGGCTAGGTATAATTCATAAATTATCCACTGCCTATCATCCTAAGTCTGTTCACATTGCAAGTGAACAGACTTAGGATGTTGTAGTGGCCAGGCTTAGGCTTGGCTACAAGTACTTCTGGCAGTTTGAGAGACACGCAGATGATGATCAAACTAAATGCAAATTGTGATCAGGCAAATGGTCACTGTCTTGCACACTATGTGCTTAATTGTCAACTTATTGAGGAATACAGAGATAGACAGTATAATAACCTATGTGACATGTCAAGATAACCTATGTGACATGTCAAGATATCTTATTAATGAAAATAAGATACCAGTTATACTAAGCAAATTTCCTAAATTTGCTTGTAACAGATAAGTGAACTGTAGATATAAATCCAAATGTACAATTGTTAACCCTTTTTGGGCCTAGTTCCTAGGCTTTTTGTGTATCCATATGCACTTGCGCTACCGTCCACAGGATGGACATGGGGTGCACAATAAACTAGCCACTTCGGTGGCAAAATCTAATCTAATCTATCATCCTAAGTCCCAAGGCGCCTTGGAAAGATTTCATCAGACGTTAAAAACCAAGATTAGAACCTTTTGCATGCATTTTCCTACAGACTGGTATGAATCACATCCTCTGTTGCTGTTCACAATGAGAGAAACTGTGCAGGAATCAACAGGGTACAGTCCATTTGAGCTGACCATCGGGCACACTGTACGAGGTTCTCTGCGAGTGCTCAAGGAAGGATGGGTGAGAGAAGACGCCTTCATAACACTCTACAACCCTTCAAGGTGCAGGTGGCCCATCAGTTGGCTAAGGCTAACTTAAAATCTGCTCAAACAGATATGCAAAGTTTCGCTCCTTCAATCCAGGAGACAAGGTGCTGGTACAATAACCTGTACCTGGCCACACTTTAAAAGTTAGATTCATAGGACCAATGCAAATCATAAGTAAAATCTCTGATGTAAATCATGTGGTAGCGCCCCTTGATAAACCCACGAAAAGTAAAATTTACCACATAAATCAGATTAAAATATTTAATTGCTCACTTAAAGTCCCAGTAATGAGTCTGTCCTCTGCCTCTGTAGACGACCCTGATTCCTTGCACACCTTATCAGAAATTCAAGTTAAGCTTCCTAATTCTGTCCTCCTCAAGGACCCCAGCCCTTTAATGTTGGGGCTGTCTAAAAATCAAATAATAAGTCTAACTGCCCTCTTACACATTTACCCTGACATATTTTCGGACGTTCGGAAAAAATGTACCCTGGGAAATCATGATGTAGATATTGGAAACACTAAACCTATTAAACTCTCCCCCTACAGAACTAATCCTGAAAAACAGAGGCTACTTGAACAGGAGGTAGCATTTCTGTTAGAACACGGATTAGTGTAGTCCTCCAGTCCGTGGGCTTCACCATGCATCCTTGTTAAGACGTCTGATGGAGGTTTTCTAATGTGTACAGACTACCGTAAGGTGAGTGAGTGAGGTCACTATTCCAGATGCTTACCCTCTGCTTACAGTGACCCCATTCGGAATGTGGAACTCGCCAGCAACATTCCAGGTGATCCATCAGGCTATTAAAAGACTTGGAGGCACGGCAGCTTATCTGGATGATATAGTAATAGTTTCTGATAAGTGGAACCAACATGTTTCCCGACTTCAAGTTCTCTTTGAGAAGTCTAAGAGTTTCCAGTTAACTGTTAATTTGTGTAAGTCATCCTTTGGCCAGTCAATTATTACTTTTTTTGGCCATGAAGTAGGTAAAGGTAAAGTAGCCCCTAAGTTTGCTAAAATTCTTGCCATTAAGAATTAACCAGTACTTCATGATAGAAAATCCCTCCAGCGTTTCTTAGGGATGATAGATTTCTACACTCGAATCTGTAAGAACTTTGCAGATGTTGTAGCCCTAACCTCACTTACCAGCCAGAAACAAATTTCAATGGACTCCAGAGTGTCAACAAGCATTTAATAAAGACAAACGGCTACTTTGTTCTGCACCCATTCTCCTGTCTCCAGATTTTTCAAAACCTTTTGTATTACAGGTTGATGTATGCGAGTCAGGGGTAGAGGAAGTACCCATACAAAAATCTGGGGAAGACTGGTTGCAGCCTGTCACTTACTTTTCTGCCGAGTATCAACCTCACCAAAGGGCTTACACTACCATAGAGAAAGAAGCCATCGCTCTCATACTTGAATTGGAACATTTCGAGGTCTAAGTGGGGCAGTCGTCCCAAGTGGTCACAGTCTTCAGTGATTACAATCCAATTGTCCACCTCAACACCATGAAAAACCACAGCACACGTCTGATGAGACAGAGTCTCAGGCTGCAACCGTATAACATTAAAGTCTTACATATTGCCAGCAAGGAAAATGTACTGGCAGATATTCTTTCCTGTGTTTAATTTAGGTTAGGATGTGTTAGGGACCATATGGGTAGCCTAGCTCTTTTTTCCCCTTTGTCTTAAATGTTTTAAGATGATATTTGGTGGGAAGACTAGTGAGGGGACATTCTGCTGCCGTTCGCAAGTGTATTGAACCGTGTTAGCCCTACTGTTTGCTGTCTCACTTTAGCATAGAGTTTGACTTTAAGTCTCGAGAAAAGTTGAGCCCTTTCTAATGAGTTGGATATATGAGAGGAAAGGCGGTTCCTTTATTGTTCAGTGCCATGATGGCACGCTACCCATGGAGGTGGAGGCCTAGTCCTGGCTATTAGAGCCCCTTTGGGGTGGGGGTGTGGCATGCAAAGACTATGTTATAATTTATATGGCGTATGTCACACTCCCATATAGGCTGCCTCCCAACCAGCGAACCAGGTGCTAAGAGTTTAACAATCGATAGGGTACCCGACGTTAAATCAGTATTTTGTTTCATTAACCAGCCATAGGCAAGCCCGCCAAAGCTGAAGCAACGTGGTTCACTTGTGGTAAGCACTGGTAGACTTGTCTACCTGCTGGTTGAGTACTGTGCACTCTCTCTGGCTTTTGCTTTGCCATCTGTCACCGTAGTGCACATTTATTATTCTATCTGTACATATCTGTATATGTACAGATATGTACATATACAGATATGTATAGTCTACAGAAATGTATAGTCTACTGCTGAGTTTGTTTGTTCCAATTCCCATTGCAACCAGGTCTCACAGGCCATTTATTACCTGTGTTCGTAATATGTATATAGGTAAGATGTAACAAACTACACCTCTCATTTTGAGTTTTGGTTGGCATCTATGCTGCTAACTACCTGCTCACTTGTTTAGCAGTTTGTACCAGGCTCAAGTTACTGGACGTTGTATCTGCCGGCCCTCTCTCTCTCTCTCTCACTGTTTCGAATATGTAAAACTAGTGATTTTTTCTTAAATAGCAACGCACTTCTTGCCGAATAGGGCAAGCGAAAAATTTTGTATGCAATAATTTCGCAAAAAAATCATTTTGAACCTAACGAAAAAAATATTTTTCATTGTTTGTTTATTATTGAATTACTGTAAACTTATATAAAATATATTTAGTTGGATTAGGCTAAATTAAATTGCGCTTGTTATAATAAGTTTAGGTAAGTTTCCTAAGATACTTTTGGTACAAAATCATTAAATTTTATATTAACATAAATGAAAAAATATCATTAAATGTATAGGAGAAAATTTTAGTAAGGACTTAATTTCAATTGAGTTCTTGCTAACTGACCAGTTTTACCTATTCGGCACGACAGTAACACCTCCAGCGCTGCTCTGTCTGGGAAAATGTTCTCCTAATCTCGTGTTATTTAGACTATTTTTGATAGAGTATGTCTCTATTGGTGATCTGGGACATGCATATCGTATTCTGTGCTACACTGTTCACAGAACATTATTTAGACTTAGTGAGAATTTGACGTTTTTAGAGTTTGTGTGTCTTTGTGACAATCTCTATATCTCTCGTCCCCAGTTCAACTCTCGACCTACATTTTCTTTGGCGTGAATGCACTATCGTAGTCAGGAAATTGGAATTGCTGAATTCAATTTTGGTAATATATGAGTTTTATGCCTTTTTTGTAGGATCTGATGAAGGTCCACTGTTACGGTCGCTTTGGTGCCTTGATTCTCTTCCTGACACTGCTGTTCACTGCTGCTTAGAACATTACTGTTATTTGACGAACTGGTCGTCCTGTTGTTCAAACAAGCTGTGTGATTGTCTCGATGGTCCAGAAGTTAGTTTATATAGGGACTTCTTGTTATCAGTAACATTCTAGTTCTAAGACTACGTCGAGTCAATCCGAGCACATACCGAGCAGTTACACAAACACACACACAATATTACCCTTGTACGTATGAGTACATCTCATCATAGCAAAGTACCAGACGGTACATAGTAAGAGTAGTACAGTATTTTATCAAATGATTATATGTACAGAATAATTATTATATATAAGTATACTAAGTTATGCTCCAAGAGTTGTGTTGGGGCTTATCTCTTTAATTATTCAAAGTTACATTAACTATAATTATTACCACCTAGACAACTTTGTTATTGAAAATCTCAAGATTTATTTAGTTGGTTTGTATTCATCCAGTTGCATTCCAAAAACTGCTATTGAGAAGTCACATGATTTATGGGTTAGCTGGACTGGAATACACTCTAACAAAGAAAAAAAGGCTAGTTGCTAGAGGGAGATCAATAAGTTGACTTAGTATTCTCTGGAGATATCTTCTCCTAATAGATGTCGTGTTTTGTACCAATGGACGTCTGTCCGGTATCTTGATCCAAGATGCTGTAGAGATTGTCTAGTTTGACTTATTAGTAACACTATAGACAGACACCTTGAGTAATTTCGTGATCTGAAGAGTTTATGTTAGATTTTGTACACCACAAGTGGTGGATGTGTGTACCTGTCCGATTCCCTTGATCAAAGGAAATGGAGATACTGTTAATTAGCTCTTGCTCTTAGACAATCAAGATATCCCATTATATAATTTGTAAAGTAACACTTTAATGGTATCATAGCCTCCTATAATCACTCTTGTTATATACTTATTCATGATGGATGTACGTGTTAAACAATTAATTGATACTCTGACTTTGTCGAAGTTAAGTTCACTAAATCTTGAGAAGTGTTCGTAGTTAGCTAAGTACTCCTGGTGTAAAATATAACAGAAACTTCACTGCCGAAACAGTTAAGGCATTAATATGAGATATAGTGTTTCCTGCTCATACAGAGCTTTATGATTCCGACTCAGATGCTGAGGAGAGCCTCGTGTGCCAATTAGATAAAACGTCCCTACTTAATGCCTGAAGGAAAGAGCTAAGGCAGAAGTATCTGAGCCTAGTGTAGCTCTGTTTTCGTTCACTCCCTCTCGCCTTACTGGGACATTAACTCAAAGTGTAGCAAACAGTAGGACTCAGCGTCATACACGTACTACAGCTTCTTCACCTGTACATAGTAATCCTAGACCTGATCTATGAACTCTAGAAATGGATGGGGAAGGCGACCGTCCTAAAGAATGTCCAGACAGATTCGTTTATCTCCCTACTTCTCCACTGCCTGCTGGTCCTATCTCTCAGGATCAGTTTGAGAGGATGGTATGACTAATACAGATTGAACAGACAGAGGATCATACGAAACTGAACGATGACGAATTCCAAAGAGACACTGTTTTGAAAGACAACAGTATAATGGATCTGATCATTCTGTAACACAATTCAGGACACATTTAATGTGCAGAAAGCAGCCTCCATGGTTCCAAAGTTCTTGGGAACTTTGATGGCTTTGAGAACCAGGCACGTGTAGTGAATTGGCCACGCAAACACTGGGCAACATTATTGCACACAACTTTGAGAGGCAGAGCTCATACTTGTACAGCTTCCTTGCCCTTTGACAAATATATAAATTAAGACATTGTTAAAGAGAATATACAACAGACTTACAACTTGTTACCTGTGAGTTATCAACGTGCATTTCAAACGTTGCAGCAAAGACAAGGTCACTTATTATTATTATAATCAGGGGGAGCGCTAAACCCGTAGGATTATACAGCGCCTGTGGGGAGAGGGATGGAAGGTATTCAGACTCAATTCAGATAACTGGTGCACAGATCCAATTCCCTAGATCAAGAGCCCCTCACCAGCATCAAGGAACCTTCCTTGAGGGGAAGACAATGTCAAACCTGATTCAAATTAGCACGTGAGAAAAAGATTGCTTTTGAGAGGTGGTGCAGAGCCACGAGGTGGTGCAGAGCCACGAGGTGGTGCAGAGCCACGAGGTGGTGCAGAGCCACGAGGTGATGCAGAGCCACGAGGTGGTGCAGAGCCACGAGGTGGTGCAGAGCCACCAGGTGGTGCAGAGAGACGAGGTGGTGCAGAGCCACGAGGTGGTGCAGAGCCACCAGGTGGTGCAGAACCACGAGGTGGTGCAGAGCCACGAGGTGGTGCAGAGCCACGAGGTGGTGCAGAGCCACGAGGTGGTGCAGAGCCACGAGGTGGTGCAGAGCCACGAGGTGGTGCAGAGCCACGAGGTGGTGCAGAGCCACGAGGTGGTGCAGAGCCACGAGGTGGTGCAGAGCCACGAGGTGGTGCAGAGCCACGAGGTGGTGCAGAGCCACCAGGTGGTGCAGAGCCACCAGGTGGTGCAGAGCCACGAGGTGGTGCAGAGCCACCAGGTGGTGCAGAGCCACCAGGTGGTGCAGAGCCACCAGGTGGTGCAGAGCCACGAGGTGGTGCAGAGCCACGAGGTGGTGCAGAGCCACCAGGTGGTGCAGAGCCACGAGGTGGTGCAGAGCCACCAGGTGGTGCAGAGCCACGAGGTGGTGCAGAGCCACGAGGTGGTGCAGAGCCACCACTTGCAACTCTTTTGAAAAACTTTTTCAATTAAAACCGTCACGAAAATTTCTATAACTCTAAGCCTGCCTATATACATTAATATCTGATAGATCATACTGCAGCAGGTGTTCTGGAAACTGCGCCTTTAACTAGCATTTATGAGATAGTTCACAACCTGTGCATACAAAGGCACAAGGGAACGAAGAAAAAATGTGCTAAGAGCTGATAACCCAAGGCAGCCGACGAGTTGCGGTCTCATTTATGTAACTCACTGTGATTGAGAGTTCTTGTACTTATCCTAGAGAGACTCACACTCTTAAACGTGTTTCTGTGGGAGGACAGAAATCGTACAAAGAGAAGAATAAAGGTACCTATTTTAAGAGAGAAGGACACTCTAGGGAATATTGCTATACAATGGAAGGAGAGATGAGAAATGATCGTGTGGCGCCCCAGGGCACGAATGACTTGGCAACAAGCCAGATTCTGCAAATAGCTAAAAAGCTTCTTAATTAAGTTGACGAAAGTTAGAACCATCATTGATCAAGTCACCTTTATTAGTGCATCACCATTTGAACACTGCTAGACAGCTAGCGTCATGAAAACTTAGGTGCTGCCCAGGCTATGATGAAACAATAATATGACAAACATGCTGTCTCTCGTTCCTTTAAAGCAGGTGATAAGGTAATAATTCAGAAATTAGTACCAGGTCACGCTCGTCAAGTCAAGTATGATGGTCCCTTTGAAACAGTCAAAAGGCTTAGTGACGTAAATTTAGTACTCACGCCTGGTAAGAGAAAATCAGAACATGTGTACCATGATAATCAGCTCAAGGCATACTACGTCAGTCCTCTACCTACTGTTACTGTACTTCCTAGGACAGAGGAAGATCATCTCAGACTTCCTGATATCTCTAGAGGTATACAACTGCATTTAGAGAATTCTGTGATACAATCACTCGATAATATTCTTAGTACCCTTGATGTTGATAAACCTAGTGACATTAATCACATGATACTTGAGTACTTTTATTTGTTCAGTGATGTTCCTAAGTGCTGTACTCTGGGTGTTCATGATGTGGATGTACAGGGTGCTTCTTAAATTAAGCCATCTCCTTACAGGATGAGTCCTACGAAGCATAAAGTACTGAGGAAAGAAGTTAACTTTCTGCTGTCAAATGGATTGATAGAACGCAGAAAAAGTACTTCAACTTGCATCCAACTGATGCAAAGGTTCGTGTCATCTCAGCCTTTCCAGTGCTGCAAAATGGGAAGGAAATCCAGAGATTTCTTAGTATGGCTGGCTATTACTGCCGTTTTCTCACTAACTTATCTCAGGTCACTGCTCCTCTTACTGAGGTCATCAGCAGCAAGGTTCGATTTCATTGGACTCTTGACTGATTCTTCTCTTTTGCTAGGTTAAAGTGCTTGCATTACTCTGCTTCTCTCTCCAGGAGCCCCACCCTTAGCAAACCCTTTTTCTTACATATAGAAGAGTGGGTGCTGTGCTTCTATAGGAGAGTGCCACGATCGAAAAAGAGGCATTAGCATTTTGATGTATACTTGGGCACTACTCAATTTAAATTACTGTATTCTCGGACCCCAACCTCTTAACATTAATATTATGAAATAAAAACAAATGTTAGGATAAAGATATGGGCTCTCCGTATCCAGCCTTATGATATTAGTATTAAGTATATCAGTGGTTGTTTTAATGTCATAGCAGATGCTCTCTCACGTCCTTGATTGCAATTGAGAAATTAAAATAAACGTCATTTTGTGCCCAGTACTTGATAGTACTTCATTAAATTCAGTAAAGTAACTTATGCCCTGAACCCACTTATGTATATATCTTAACTCATGTTAAATAATTCATTTTAATATAATAACAGCAGTGGTGTCCTTTGTACTGGTGAGTTATTGTTGAGGACAGTTAAGTGATGAGTTGAGGTGTGTGCGAGTGACATTCACCTGTGAGTCACGCTGTTTGCTGGCCAGACTCCCACCACTACATACCTTTCAGGCCACTTTAAAACTCCATTCCACCATAGATTGCTATGCTTGAGCAGTCTTCAATAGTGTTTTGAGCCCTCTGGAGTCATGCCCATCGAGAAATACATTTATCACTGTGCCTCCCACTCGACACTATTAATCTGTGGCACACTTCCACAGTGACACGGGATATCGATTGTGTATTTGATGTGAATTGCATATGAGTAACTCTCATATGTTATGATATATAGGAGTGGAGACAGGAGTAATAGACATTTAACACACCTCCAAATGCGACCGTTTGTTATGGGGATGGGGTGGTGCGACCTCATAAAAAAGAACATGATAAATATAATGTATATACAACTTTTTAATATAGTTTTATAGTGATGACGTTTTCGTTAAAGCTAAAACGAAAAGTTCATGCTTTATACTATTATTTGATTTATGTTAATAGTTTATGTAGATAGACAGGATGTAATAATTACAGCTCTCATTGCGCTCGTTGGTAGAGAGTTTTGATTGGCTGCCTATATTGCTAACTACCTGCTCACTTGTTTCGCAGTTTGTGTCAGGATCCAGATGATACAAGATACTCGACGTTGTATCTGCTGCCTCTACTACTCTGTCGTTCTTGCTGTTCCCTGTGGTGGTAACACCTCCATCTCTGCTCTGTCTGGGAAAATGTTCCTCTCCTCAGTTCTTGTTATTTAGACTATTTTTAGTAGAGTATGTCTCCGTTGGTGAGCTGGGACATCCATCTCGTATTTCTGTGCAGATCATTTTTAGACTTACTGATATTTAACGTTTTTAGAGTGTGTGTCTAAGAGACAGTCTCTATATCTCTGGTCAAGAGTTCAACACTCAATCTACATTTGTTATGGCATCTACGCTCTGTTGTAGTCGTGAAATTAGAATTGTTAAGCTCGGTTTCAGTAATTTGAAAGTTTTATGCTTTTGTGTAGGTTTTGCTGAAGGTCCAGAGTTAGGGTCGTTTAGTCTCCTTGATTCCTTGCCTGACACTGTGCTGTTCACTTCTGCTTAGAATATTACTGCTGTTTGGCGAATAGGTAGTCATATGGTTCAATATGGAGCATTGAAAAAATACAAATTTTAGAGATGCAAGCTGCACCATTGTCATTCTCTTCATCTTCACTGTCATCCTCATCATCAGTGTAGATTAACAAGTCCTCGACAACAGAATCAGCAGAATCTTCTCCATCCTCATCAGAGCTCTCAGTTTTTTCTTCTGTCTGCTGATTCTCTTCTCTAATTTTTCTTATCATTGAGACAGCTTTGTCTCACAGTCATGTCTTCATCAGCGCAAACACCAAGTAGGAATTTATTTGGACTGTCTTCTTTACTATATTCTTTTCTTCACTCTTCAGATGTCTCATAAACTGCAATGACTGGAAGACGTTCTTTGGACCGTGTCTAACAAAAGGTGCAGCGTGATGTGGAACCTCATTGAAGCACTGAACTTTAAAATCATAATGACGACTCTTTTCAGCTCCTGACTGGGTCTTGATGTTGCCACATACAGCCTAAGCATCCTACTCCATAAAGTATCCCACCTTGACACACACGGTGGACCTGGTTCAAGAGCAGCCAAGTCATCATCAACCACACCTGTGATCACTCCTTTGCAAATCCTATACAAGTATTTCTGGTCCCAAGACAGGTCCTCTGCCACATTGTCATTCAGAGCAGGGAAATCAGTGAAACTGACTGGCTGGAAAGCAACAACTGGCAGCTCAAACAGAGGATCCTTGATTTGCTTGCCAATGGGACCTCTCCAATGCTCAGGACCACTTGGCTTACCGTCATAGTGGTAGAAAACAGCCCGGAATGGCAGCTCATTTCCATGAAGCTGACAGATGAAATAATAGACCGGATGACCAAGCAACATTTCAAGATGATGAATGTCTCCATTGTCAGCTCCGACATTTAGATGGTTCCGTCACTACCAACACATACAACAGCTGCCGACTTAATTTCTGTTCCACCATAAATGTATAGATAGTCTTGTCAATCGTCTTTCCATGGCCTGACTTGGGAGTCACATGAGTTAGATATTCAGTGCCAGGCTTCACCATTATCATATAATGATCTTTCCCCACTATCTTTGGACTCCAATTCTTGGTCTTCTCATTCTTTGTCATTACACGAGTGGAGGTCTTACCAGAGTACATAGATACAGTACATAAAACACTGCGCTGCGCTACTCAGTAATACAAACATTCCAAAATCTCAATCGCAAATGCTGTAAGCTAAACCTCAACCAATCAACTTCATATTTTGCACTGAATCTAATATGTGTATAAGGAACAATGCATGAAGAGTGCAGCTTTGACCAAAATTTCAATGTTCCCTATTGTTCAAGCAATCTGATTGTCTCGATGGTCCAGAACTTAGCTTATTTAGGGACTTGTTGTCAGACATATTCAAGTTCAAATCTATATAGAGTCAGTCCAAGTACATACCGAGCACTTACACACACACACAAGCTCAATAATACTCTTGTACTTATGAGTACAAGACTGTACTATTAAGAGTAGTACAGTATTTTATCAAATGTGCCCTTAGCACCATATGATTATATGCACAGAATATCTATGATAAATAAGTTTACTAAGTTATACTCCAAGGGTTGTGTAGGAGCTTATCTCCTTAATTATTCAAATAGCATTAACACTAATTATTAACACCCAGACGTCTTTTATATACTCATCGGAGTATAAAACAAATTCCAACCACACAATAGAGCGAAAAACTAATGTCAAAGACCTGGGAGTGATTATGTCAGAGGATCTCACCTTCAAGGACCATAACACTGTAGCAATCGCATCTGCTAGAAAAATGACAGGATGGATAATGAGAACCTTCAAAACCAGGGATGCGAAGCCAATGATGACACTTTTCAGGTAGCTTGTTCAATCTAGGCTGGAATATTGCTGCACACTAACTGCACCTTTCAAGACAGGTGAAATTGCTGTCCTAGAAAATATGCAGAGAATCTTCACAACACGCATAACTGCGATAAACCACCTCAGTTACTGGGAACGCTTGAAGTTCCTAAACCTGTACTCCCTAGAACGCAGGCGGGAGAGATACATTATTATATACACGTGGAAAATTCTCGAGGGATTAGTACCAAACTTACACACGAGAGTCACTCCCTACGAAAGCAAAAGACTCGGCAGGCGATGTAACATCCCCCAATGAAAAGCAGGGGTGCCACTAACACGTTGAGAGACAACACAATAAGTGTCAGGGGCCCAAGACTGTTCAACTGCCTCCCAGCGTACATAACAGGGATTACCAATAGACCCCTGACTGTCTTCAAACAGGCAATGGGCAGGCACCTAAAGTCGGTACCTGACCTGCCAGGCTGTGGTTCGTACGTCGGACTGCGTGCGGCCAGCAGTAACAGCCTGGTTGGCCAGGCTCTGATCCAACATGAGACCTGGTCACAGACCGGGCAGCGGGGACGTTGACCCCCGGAACTCTCTCCAGGTAAACTCCAGGTCATCCATTTGCAATCTAAAAAACACTATTGAGCAGCCACATAATTTACGGGACATCTGGACTAGAATACACTCCAACAAACTGTTACATAACCAGAAACAGCCTAGATGAAAGAGAGGATCTATAATTTAACCTTCTAGTATTCAGTGGCGAATACTAGAACAATTGTAACAATGACTGAGTTAGTCAGGATAATGGAGGGGAGCAATTGAATCTCTGAATAAGTGCAAAGTCTTCTGAATTCTGACCGTTGTTCACCAGTCTACCAGACTACATCTGCTGATTGTGTATGTATATATATATATATATATATATATATATATATATATATATATATATATATATATATATATATATATATATATATATATATATACATACACAACGTGACTACTCACTAAAGCGCTTGGAATTCCTCTATTTTTTCATAGTGGTTGTCTTGCACATATATAAATATATATATATATATATATATATATATATATATATATATATATATATATATATATATATATATATATATATATATATATATATATATATATATAAACACTGATCTCTGGCCGACGGAGACTATATTCACACTACACATTGCTCTCAGATATGACATCACTGCCTCCAGCCTTCTCCTTGTTGCAACATTCACCACCCATGCCTCACACCCATACAAAAGCGTTGGTATAACTATAATCTCATACATTTCCCTCTTTGCTTTCATGGATAAAGTTCTTTGTCTCCCCAAACTCCTCAGTGCACCACTCACCTTTTTCCCCTCATCAATTCTACGATTTACCTCATCTTGCATAGACCGATCCACTGACATATCCACTCCCAAATATCTGAATACATTCACCTCCTCCATACTCTCTCCCTCCAATCTGATATAAATCTTCCGTTACCTATTTTTTTTGTTATTCTCATCACCTTACTCATTCCTATAATCACTTTCAATTTCCTTCTTTTACATACCCTACCAAACTCATCCACCAACCTCTGCAACTGCTCTTCAGAATCTCCCAAAAGCACAGTGTCATCAGCAAAGAGCAACCGTGACAACTCCTACTTTGTGTTAGATTCTTTATCTTTTAACCCCATATCTCTTGTCAACACCCGAGCATTCAACTCCATCCATAAATATATTGAACAACCATGGTGACATCACATCTCTGTCTAAGGCCTACTTTTATTGGGAAATAGTCTCCCTCTCTCCTACATACTCTAACCTGAGCCTCACTATCCTCGTAAAGACTCTTCACTGCTTTCAATAACCTACCTCCTATTCCATACATTTGCAACATCTGCCACATTGAACCCCTATCCACCCTATCATATGCCTTTTCCAAATCCATAAATGACACAAAAACCTCTTTACCCTTATCTAAATACTGTTCACCTATATGTTTCATTGCAAACACTTGGTCTACACACCCCCTACCCTTCCTGAAGCCTCCTTGTTCATCTGCTATCCTGCCTTTATACAAAGAAACTATGCATGCTCTCTGCCAATCCCTAGGTACCTTACCCTCTTCCATACATTTATTAAATAAAAACACTAACCACTCCAAAACTATGTCCCCACCTGCCTTTAACATTTCTATCCTTATCTCATCAATCCCAGCTGCTTTACCCCCTTTCATTCTACCCACTGCCCCATGCATTTCCCCCATATTCACAACTGGTTCTTCCTCACTCCTATAAGATGTTATTCCTCCTTGCCTTATACATGAAATTACAGCTTTCCTATCTTCATCAACATTTACCAATTCCTCAAAATATTCCCTCCATCTTCCCTATACCTCTAACTCTCCATTTACTAACTCTCCTCTCATATTTTTATCTAACAAATCCATTCGTTCCCTAGGCTTTCTCAACTATATATATATATATATATATATATATATATATATATATATATATATAAGATTAGTGCAGCTTATCATAGGAGCAAAGTGTCTGAAAAGGATCAGGAAGAGCGGAGAGTACGACTCTCTCAGTAAGGGAGCGGCAGCGAGTGGCTAGAGTCAGCTAGTTGGGGTTGCATGGGGTCAATAGCACCAATCTCTGCGTGCTGGAAACTAAGGGTAACTCACTCATGAAAGCTATCAGAATTAGAGTAAGTAGCATTTACTAACATTTAGTAGCATTTACTAAGGTGTAGGTGAGTTAAGGCAGGACAAGCTAGTGTGGGACACGGTCAGTACTAACACAATCGCAAGCACACACGCAGGTACCTACGTACACACACACACATAGATGGGATGTTAGGATGTATTTCTTCAGTCACAGAGTGGTCAGGAAGTGGAATAGTTTGGGAAGTGATGTAGTGGAGACAGGATCCATTCATAGCTTTAAGAAGATAAGGCTCATGGCGCAGGGAGAGTGACTCAGTAGCGGCCAGTGAAGAGGCGGGGCCAGGAGCTATGAATCGACCCTTGCAACCACAACTAGGTGAGTACACACACACACGCACTTGTTTCTTTAGACATTTTTAGAAACAAAGAGTAGACCTAGTGTCATTGACAGGTAGACTGGCTAAGGAGGTATCTAGGAATCTAGGAAGTAGGATAAGAAGGATAAACTTAGGAGGAACTAGGGTGTAGGCAGTTGGGTCAGCATCAGGTCAAAGTCAGGTCAGAGAACCACATGTACACGCGGACTGTGCAAATATTCACCAGCGCTCACTCACAAGCAAAACGTGCACACACATTCACACACGCACTCAAACCTAAAACTAACACTCACACAAGTACACATGTACACACACATACATACATATACACACATACAGGCCAAATGACACACCACTGTGACTTGGAAATACACTACCCATTCCTGTCCTACCACTCTCTCTCTCTCTTTCTCTCTCTCTCTCTCTCTCTCTCTCTCTCTCTCTCTCTCTCTCTCTCTCTCTCTCTCTCTCTCTCTTCTCTCTCTCTCTCTCCTCTTTCTCTCCCCTTTCTCTTCCTCTCCTCCTTCCATTTCCCCCCTTTCTCTTCCTCTACCCCCCTTCCCACTCTTTTTCCACCTCCCCATCATTCTCAGTCCTTCTACCTCCCTCTCCCCCTTACAACTCTCCACCTTCCTCTCCCCACCTTCCATTCCCCTCTCTCACTGTCTCCCTTTTCCCCTCCCACTTCCTCTACTCTCTGCTCGACCCACCCTCTCTCATTCCTCATCTTTCCCTTCCCCCCACTCTCTTCACTCTCCTCTTTCCCTCCTCTCTCTAACCCATCCTTTCTCTCTCCCATGTTCTCCCTCCTCCTTCTCTCTTCCCTATCTTTCTCCATCTCTCTCATACCTCTACCACTCTTCTCTCCCATTCCCCTTCTCACTCTACCACTGTCTTCCTACCTGTCTCACATATACATAAACACACACGCACTACATACACACACACACACACATACTACCCACACACACACAACACACACACACACACACACACACACACACACACACACACACACACACACACACATATCGACCAGTGAAGAGGGGAGGCCAGGAGCTATGACTAGACCCCTGCAACCAAAAATAGGTGAGTACACACACACACACACATAGCGACCAGTGAAGAGGGGAGGCCAGGAGCTATGACTAGACCCCTGCAACCAAAAATAGGTGAGTACACACACATACACACACATCGGATGAAGACCAAGCAGGACTTCAAAGTGACCTGGACAAGCTTGACATCTGGTCTAGCAACTGGCTTCTCGAATTTAACCCCACCAAATGCAAAGTCATGAAGATCGGAGAAGGGCAAAGAAGACCGCTGACAGAGTACAGGCTAGGTGGACAAAGGCTACAAACCTCAACAAAGGAGAAAGACCTTGGGGGGAGTATAACACCAAGCACGTCTCCGGAAGCACACATCAACCAGATAACCGCGGCAGCATATGGGCGACTGGCAAACTTAAGATTAGCGTTCCGTTACCTTAACAAGGAATCGTTCAAGACACTGTATACCGTATACGTCAGGCCCATACTAGAGTATGCAGCACCAGTCTGGAACCCACACCTGGTCAAGCACGTCAAGAAACTAGAGAAAGTGCAAAGGTTTGCGACAAGGTTAGTTCCACAACTCAGGAGTCTGTCTTATGAAGAAAGGTTGAGGGAAATAGGACTAACAACACTGGAGGAAAGAAGGGTCAGAGGAGACATGATAACGACATACAAAATACTGCGGGGAATTGACAAGGTAGATAGTGACAGGTTGTTTCAGAGAGGGAACACAGAAACAAGGGGACACAACTGGAAGCTGAAGACTCAGATGAGTCAAAGGGATGTCAGGAAACATTTCTTCAGCCACAGAGTAGTCAGGAAGTGGAATGGACTAGAGAAAGATATAGTGGAGGCAGAAACCATACATAGTTTTAAGACAAGGTATGATAAAGCTCATGGAGCAGGGAGAGCAGAGACCCAGTAGCAGACAGCGAAGAGGCGGGGCCAGGAGCTGAGTCTCGACCCCTGCAACCACAATTAGGTGAGTACAATTAGGTGAGTACACACACACACACATACTCGTTTCTAGCTCTTCTACTAATAAAGAGATTAGTAGAAGAGCTAGAAACGAGTATGCACAAGTACGGATGGAGGCCCAGAAACAGTATGAAAATTACATAGCATCGAAAGTTAAGTCTGACCCCAAACTGATGTACAGTCACTGTAAGCTCAGTGAGAGTTCATAGGGTATAACCGTTTCTGCTCTCGTATCCCACCGCTGCCACCATTTGTTGCGTGGAGACTCCACGGAAAGTGATCATAAGTCGTGAGCTAAAGATAGAAAATTAGAAAATCCAGTTTAGAACTGAAGTTATTGACTGTGTGTTTTGTTATCAGATTTCCAGTATCTAGTAAGATTTTAATGTGTTCACGTTCTCTCCGAGTTCTGAGAATTAACAGTATAGATTTGAGTGCACCAGAACTACCTTGTATGTTAATCACTACCTTCTTGTAAATATATTTCCTCAGAATTCGTAGATCACATGAAGACAATTCGATCGATCGACATATATTAATTTTCTTTCTCTTTTATCATGATTTTCTAGAAATGAGCTCATTTAGTTATTTAATTCCTTTGTATCATGATATATCATATAGTAAAGTAGATTGTTTTCCATCACGATAAGATCTATGTGAAGTATAAGATTCAACTGTTGTGTACTTTGATATTGTATAGAATCAGCTCAGAGTCATACGCCTGTTGTCTTTAGTTTGTATAGAGGTATGTCGAGACGACATACGTACCATAGCCGAGCTGTCACTGTAAGCTCAGTGAGAGTTCATAGGGTATAACCGTTTCTGCTCTCGTGACCAACCGATGCAACCATTAGCCCAATGTCAAAGGTCACCCATGTCAAAGGTCAATACTTTGAACGCTATGAGCCCTGCTCGGGGCAGTGCCTCAGTTACCATCGAGACACCATGTAGGGATAGGCCAGGCTTGCGGCTCTTGAGATTCCACCCTGTCTAATATACCAAGTTACCATCCCAAACTCCTCTGTTCATTACCCAATCTACGAAAGAACCTCCACGCAACAGTACAGTCACATCAGAAGGAAGACAACAGTCAAGGACCAGGTGATATGGCTGAGGAGAGAAGATGGGGAACTCACAAATGACGATCAAGAGATATGTGAGGAGCTCAACTCAAGGTTTAAGGAAGTATTCACAGTGGAGGAAGGAAGGCAGCTGGGTACACAGGACAATATCTCCCCGTGGGTTCTTCGAAAAGGAGCTGAGGTACTGAGTGTGCCACTTACCATAATATTCAACACATCCCTTGGAACTGGGCAGCTACCTGAGGTATGAAAAAAGGCCAACGTAGTTTCCATCTTTAAAAAAGGAGACAGAAAAGAGGCACTAAACTATAGACCGGTGTCACTTATGTGTATAGTGTGCAAAGTCTTGGAGAAAATCATCAGGAAAAGAATGGTGAAACATCTGGAGCTGAACAGGATAATCAACGCCAGACAGCACGGATTCTGGGAAGGCAAATCCTGTGTAACAAACCTCCTGGAGTTCTATGATAAAGTAACAGAGGTAAGGCAAGAGAGAGAAGGGTGGGTTGATTGCATTTTTCTGGACTGCAAGAAGGCCTTCGACACAGTTCCTCATATGAGATTAGTAAAGAAGTTGGAAGAACAGGCATGTATAATAGGAAGGGCACTGGAATGGATCAGGGAATACCTCACAGGGAGGCAACAACAGGTCATGGTTCGTAATGAGGTATCACAGTGGGCGCCTGTGAAGAGCGGTGTACCGCAGGGGTCAGTCTCAGGACCAGTGCTATTCTTGGTATATGTAAATGACATGATGGACGGGATAGACTCAGAAGTGTCTCTGTTCGCAGATGATGTGAAACTAATGAGGAGAATCACATCAGAAGAGGACCAAGCAGGACTTCAAAGTGTGAGACCTGTACCCACTCTGCCTGAGGTATCCCAGCAAGTGAGCCCGTCTCCTGTATTATCCCAGTGCTTAACAAAATAGGGAATAGCATAAGAAGGTACAAATAAAAATGGGAACTATGGCTATCGTTTACTTAATAACATAAAGAGCGAGAATACATTATATCCTGACGGAGAATTACATACAATAACCATTGACCTATGAGACTTATTACCAGGGGAAGGGTAGATGTTATCAGTAACACGGACTTATACTCACTCTTAATTCACCAACCAGCTGACCCGAGATTCGCAACGCGTGGCCCACTGCACACCCGCTGTCCAGAGACCTCCTCACTGGACCTGTCACCCACCTCTCTGTCTCCTCTAGTCGTTTTCATGACCTTATATGGTGCTCAAAGCATCCCCCTTTCCCATAAGGTGTAGACCAAGTGTTACGACCTGATGCCAGGCAAGAACAAAAGACCTGAGGCTTAAGCATGGAGGCGTGGCTGACAGCTATTTGCCAAGGTAAGGTGAGGGTAATTAGCTGGACCTCACAAGCACACTGACTACATCACATCCCCCTTTCTCCCCGGTTTAAAATATCTGAGAACTAGGACAATTTGTCCTAAGTTATTAGACTTTTAATCCTAACCCCTTAATTCTACTACAATACAATATAAAATTACACAGATCAGCATAATTCTAGCAGAAGAAACGAATAACAATGACTGTCTGGTGCGAAACCTCCTTATCACCTTTTCCCCTTAGTATCTGGCTCCAGTACCTTTCTGTACTTTACTAGAAATAAACTAGCTTCTGTAGTCACCCTCGCTAATTAACCATTGAGCCAAACCTCGTAAGGTTTTCTGGCGTAGAAAATAGCTCCAGCAGGTCTTATTCCTTCAAGTACTTGCAATTGAACCATTACAACACCACAAGGTCTCATTTTACTTGCACCTTCCGCGACCATTCGCGACAAGGCAGGAATCGCAACCAGGACTCATCATTATTCCATTTCTAGGAGCTATAAAACCTTCCATCCCTCACATAAACGAATCCTCTTCTGACGGCGAGCCGATTGGTGTTTACAGTTCTCAACCTGAAAAGGAAATGCATCCTATCTCTACGGTGATCCCTCCCAGCAAGGAGCTAGCTCACATAATATACAACACACACATGTCACAACAGCTGACATACAATAGATCCTCCCCTAACAGTAGAGATACTATACGTAAAACAGGTGACCACTCTAATCATCATTTCCCAAGCTTCACTGGCTAGTAGTAAATGTCGCGATTGGCTTGACTTGGTGGGTAGGCTACTGACCCAGGGAAAAGCTCTCTGCAAATTCTTGGGCAAGGGCGGCAGAAATGTGAAGGGGTCGACGGAGGAGGAGTCTCCTGTATTATCCCAGTGCTTAACAAAATAGGGAATAGCATAAGAAGGTACAAATAAAAATGGGAACTATGGCTATCGTTTACTTAATAACATAAAGAGCGAGAATACATTATATCCTGACGGAGAATTACATACAATAACCATTGACCTATGAGACTTATTACCAGGGGGAAGGGTAGATGTTATCAGTAACACGGACTTATACTCACTCTTAATTCACCAACCAGCTGACCCGAGATTCGCAACGCGTGGCCCACTGCACACCCGCTGTCCAGAGACCTCCTCACTGGACCTGTCACCCACCTCTCTGTCTCCTCTAGTCGTTTTCATGACCTTATATGGTGCTCAAAGCATCCCCCTTTCCCATAAGGTGTAGACCACGTGTTACAACCTGACGCCAGGCAAGAACAAAAGACCTGAGGCTTAAGCATGGAGGCGTGGCTGACAGCTATTTGCCAAGGTAAGGTGTGGGTAATTAGCTGGACCTCACAAGCACACTGACTACATCACAAAAGAGACCTGGACAAGCTTGACATCTGGTCTAGCAACTGGCTTCTTGAATTTAATCCCACCAAATGCAAAGTCATAAGGATCGGAGAAGGGAAAAGAAGACCGCTGACAGAATACAGCCTAGGTGGACAAAGGCTACAAACCTCGTCAAAGGAGAAAGACCTTGGAATGAGTATAATGCCAAGCACGTCTCCGGAGGCACACATCAACCAGATAACTGCGGCAGCATATGGGCGACTGGCAAACCTAAGATTAGCGTTCCGTTACCTTAACAAGGAATCGTTCAAGACACTGTACACCGTGTACGTCAGGACCATACTAGAGTATGCAGCACCAGTCTGGAACCCACATCTTGTCAAGCACGTCAAGAAGCTAGAGAAAGTGCAAAGGCTTGCGACTCAGAGGACTGTCCTATGAAGAAAGGTTGAGGGAAATAGGACTAACAACACTGGAGGACAGATGGGTTAGAGGAGACATGATAATGACATACAAAATACTGCGGGGAAACGACAAGGTGGATAGTGACAGAATGTTCAAGAGAGGAAAACAGAAACAAGGGGGCACAACTGGAAGCTGAAGACTCAGATGAGTCAAAGGGATGTTAGGAAGCATTTCTTCAGCCATAGAGTAGTCAGGAAGTGGAATAGTCTAGCGAACGATATAGTGGAGGCGGGAACCATTCATAGTTTTAAGACAAGGTATGATAAAGCTCATGGAGCAGGGAGAGCAGATACCCAGTAGTGGACAGCGAAGAGGCGGGAACAGGAGCTGAGTCTCGACCCCACAACCACAATTAGGTGAGTACACACACACACATACATACATACATACAAATACACACATACAAACACACACCATCATGCACACACATGCACACACACACACACAACTAGCACAGACATGCACTACAAAACCTAACCCATCATAAAAAAAAAAAACAATGCTGGCTCAGAGTGGAAGTCGAAGGTTGAGACGCTCAGAGGTAAGGAAGAATGGATGGAAGAGCAATATAAAAGGAAGGAACAAGAGTGGGAAAGCAAACTAGGTCAGCTTTCTGTGAAAATGGAGAAGAGGATGGAGGCAGAGAAGAAGAAATAGGAGTCACAAGCTGAAGCCGCAAAAGCCTGGATATGGGCCCTAGAATATGAGGTAAATATGCCATGTCTCATCTGGGCTATATCCCAGATGAGACATGGCATGTGAAGCAGGTACACCCCTATTAAATGAGCCCAACGGACGGGAAGGAGACAAGACTTATGCTAAGGGCCTATTAGTCCACCAAGCAAGGCTGAGGAATATAGGGGAAATGTAGGAGTAGGGATAGAAGTATGCAAGGGGGGAGAAGATAGAGGAGATAGAGGAGGGAGAAGGTAGAGAAGATGACAGGGCTCATGCCACCAAGAGTAACAAGAAAAAATAAGAGAGATAATGGCTATGTACAAACAAGACCCAAAGACAGAGGGAAAGGCAATGGGAGGAGGGGAGGGAGAAGTCAGTGTTTATTTATTGGCTTCATGAGAGCGATGGGAGGACGCATAATGAAAGATGCCAGAAAGAAAAACAGAAGACTAAAAACATCATCAAAGAAATAGGCGAGGAGGAAATGACTGAGATAGTAAATTTTCAGAGACTATGAGGGTACTTGAAGGGGAGAAATCAGCTGGTCAAACTGATTTTCAAGACAGAATTTTTTCGGAACAAGGTCCTGGAGGAGAAATCATGGCTGAAGGAATCATAAACATACAAGAGGGTGTTTCTAAACCGCGACAGAACAAGAACAGAACAAAAGCAGCTGAGGGAGAAGACACAGAAACAAAAGGGGCTAAGAAGAGAGACAAGAACAGAATCAGCAGAGGACAACCAGAGCCGGCCAGAGCAACAAATGCAAGTACACACAGAACCACCCTCAGAACCCCACAGCCAAACATGCTATCCCAACACAAACAACAATTCACACTTACAGCCCCCACCCCACACTATGCTGTAGAATCCCACAGCCCACTCCTAGATCCCCCACTCCCACAGACCCCCCTAGAACAGTGTTGGAGAGGAAACTAAAGGTATGGTACACCAACGTTGATGGAATAACGAATAAGTGGGAGGAGTGGCACAAGAGAATCAAAGAGGCATCACTGGACATCGTAGCTCTCACTGAAACCAAGCTCACAGGAATGATAACAGGAGCCACCTTTCCAATGGAATATCAGGACTTGAGGAAAGACAGAGGAAACAGAAGGAAGGAGGAGTGGCACTGTCCATCAAAAAACAATAAGACAGAGGAGAACATAATAGGAACACTTCAGAATAAAGGTCCCAAGGTGGTAATTGCAGTGATGTATAACGCACCACAAGAACAGCAGGAGGCCAAGGCAAGAATATGATGAGAGTAACAGAGCGATGGTTGACACACTGGCTGAAGTGGCTGGAAGGGCTCATGCGAACAGGACAAAGCTACTGATTGTGGGTGACTTCAATCACAATGAAATGGACTAGGAGAACCTGCAGCCACATGGGGGCCCAGAAACGTGGAGGGCTGAGATGATGAAGGTGGTACTGGAAAAACCTCATGTACCAATACGTAAAGGACACTACCAGAGAGAGAGGAAAGGATGACCCAGCAAGACTGAACTTAGTATTCACCTTGAGCAGTGCAGATATTGAGGACATCACATATGAAAGCCCCTCGGAGCTAGAAATCACATGCATCTAATCTTCATATACATATTACAGTTACAAGTGGAGAGGGAGGCAGGAAGAATGAAGCCAAACTACAAAAAGGAACTACACAGGCATGAAGAATTTCCTGCATGAGGTCCAGTGGGACAGAGAATGGCAGGTAAAACAGTAAATTAGATGATAGAATATGTGACAACAATATGCAAGGAAGCAGAGGAGAGGTTTGTACCCAATTGCAACAGACAACAAGAAGGCCAGGACGAACCCTTGGGTCACCCAAAGGTGCAGGAGGTTAAAACCAAGTGTACTAGAGAATGAAAGAAGTATAGAAGGCAAAAAAAAAAAGAAACAGGAAAACAAGAAGAGTAGACGAAGAGAAATAAATCAATATGCACAAGTAAAGAGGAGGCCCAACGACAATACGAAAATGACATAAGCGAAAGCCAATCTGACCCGAAGCTGTTGTGCAGTAACCTCAGGAAGAAAACAACAGTCAAATACCAGGAAATCGGCTGAGGAAGGAAGGAGGGGAGTTTACAAGAAACGACCTTGAACTTTATGAGGAGCTTAACATGAGATTCAAAGAGGTATTCACAGTAGAGACAGAAAGGACTCCAGAAAGACGGAGAGGTGAGATACACCAACAGGTGCTGGAAACGATACATACAACAGAGGAGGAGGTGAAGAGGCTGCTAAGCGAATAAGATATCTCAAAGGCGATGGGGCCAGATAATATATCTCCTTGGGTCCTGAGAGAGGAAGCAGAAGTGCTTTTAGTACAACTAACAACAATCTTCAACAGATCTTTCGAAACAGGGCGACTACCTGAAGTATGGCAGACAGCAAATGTAGTCCCAATTTTTAAAAAAGGAGACAGACACCCAGCATTAAACTACAGACTAGTGTCACTGATGTGTATTGAATATAAAGTCTTGAAGAAGATTATCAGAAGAGTGGTGGATCACCTAGAATGGAATGAACTTATTTTTGAGAACCAGCACGGATCCAGAGTTCTTTGACAAGGTGACAGCAGTAAGTCGCAAGAGAGAGGGGTAGGTAGATTGCGTTTTCTTGGACTGTAAGCATGCGTTTGATACAGTTCCACACAAGAGATAGTGCAAAAGCTTTAAGACCAGTCAGGTATAACAGGGAAGGCGCTGCAATGGAGCAGAGAATACTTGATGGGAAGGCAGCAGCTAATCATGGTACGTGATGAGGTGTCAGAGTGGGCTCTTACGATGAGCGGGGTTCCACAGGGGTCAGTCATAGAACCGGTGCTGCTCCTCGAATATGTGAATGACATATTTGCAGACGATGGTAATGAGGAGAATTCAGTCAGGACTACAGAGGGATCTGGACAGGCTGCAGGCCTGGTCCAGCAACTGGTTCCTGTAGTTCAACCTCACCAAGTGCAAAGTCATGAAGATCGGGGAAGGGCAGAGAAGTCCTCAAACAGAGTACAGTCTTTGGGGCCAAAGACTACAAACCTCACTCAAGGAAAAGGATCTTATAGTGTGTATATTACCGAGCACATCAACAACAAAAACTGGAAAGTGAGGTAATGAAGGCAGGACCATATATAGCTTTAAGAGCTGGGAGAGAGTTGACCTAGCTTGCGACCAGTGAAGAGGCAGGGCCAGGAGTTATGAATCGATCCCTGCAACGATAATTAGGTGAGTACACACACACACACACTACACACACACACACACATACACACACACACACACACTATATATATATATATATATATATATATATATATATATATATATATATATATATATATATATATATATAGTTGTGTCGATGCATGCAGGGATGAGATGAAAAGCTGTGCTTCCTGCCTGAAAGCTGGCTGCCAGGAATAACGTCTAGCGAAAGCTGGATGCCTAGGTATTGGTCCAGTGTGGTACGGTCGGTAAAGCACTGCGTTCCTGTCACAAGGTTCGTAGGGTCGAGTCTCCGTCGGCCAGAGATCAGTGTTTGTGAATATTTCGCCTGCTCTTGCGAATTCCTAGCATTGTAAAAATCTCTAGTTGTGTCGATGCATGCAGGGGATGAGATGAAAAGCTGTAAGCCTTCCTGCCTGAAAGCTGGCTGCCTAGGAATAACGTCTAGCGAAAGCTGGATGCCTAGGTATTGGTCCAGTGTGGTACGGTCGGTAAAGCACTGCGTTCCTGTCACAAGGTTCGTAGGGTCGAGTCTCCGTCGGCCAGAGATCAGTGTTTGTGAATATTTCGCCTGCTCTTGCGAATTCCTAGCATTGTAAAAATCTCTAGTTGTGTCGATGCATGCAGGGGATGAGATGAAAAGCTGTAAGCCTTCCTGCCTGAAAGCTGGCTGCCTAGGAATAACGTCTAGCGAAAGCTGGATGCCTAGGTATTGGTCCAGTGTGGTACGGTCGGTAAAGCACTGCGTTCCTGTCACAGGTTCGTAGGGTCGAGTCTCCGTCGGCCAGAGATCAGTGTTTGTGAATATTTCGCCTGCTCTTGCGAATTCCTAGCATTGTAAAAATCTCTAGTTGTGTCGATGCATGCAGGGGATGAGATGAAAAGCTGTAAGCCTTCCTGCCTGAAAGCTGGCTGCCTAGGAATAACGTCTAGCGAAAGCTGGATGCCTAGGTATTGGTCCAGTGTGGTACGGTCGGTAAAGCACTGCGTTCCTGTCACAAGGTTCGTAGGGTCGAGTCTCCGTCGGCCAGAGATCAGTGTTTGTGAATATTTCGCCTGCTCTTGCGAAGTCCTAGCATATATATATATATATATATATATATATATATATATATATATATATATATATATATATATATATATATATATATATATATAGTATGGGAAATACTGAAAGGACGTACATAGGAAAGAGCAATATGATGAAAAGTACAATAAAAAAAATAGGTAATGAAAGACTGGATATCAGATTTGAAGGAGGAAATGACTGTGTCAAGATATCTGGGACAGAACTTGTCCCCTGACGGGTCTATGAAAGATAAGGTGAACCATAGGAAAAAGGTAGAGGGTGCATTGAGGCATCTGTGGAGATAATGAACTTTAACCATGGAAGGAAGAAGGGAAATGTATCAGGGTATAGTGGTACCTGCATTTGTTTATGGTGTCAAGTATGGATTTTAAATGTTGCATCGATAATGAGGTTGGAGGCAGCGGAAATGTCATTTCTGATGCCAATGTGTGAGAATTTTGCAGAGAATTCGAAATTTGGAGACTCGAAGGCGGCACAAGGTTACTAAGAGCTGAAGAAGGGTTCGTGAGGCAGTTCGGATATTTACAAAGAATGGAGGAAAATAGGATGACTTAGACGATGTTTAAATCTGTAGTGGAAGGAAGAAGGGTAAGGGTCATGCTAGGAGGCAGTAGCATTAATAGCAGCAGTAGTAGGAGTAAGCAGTAGGAGTAACTGTAGTAGGAGTAACTGTAGTAGGAGTAACTGTAGTAGGAGTAACTGTAGTAGGAGTAACTGTAGTAGGAGTAACAGTAGTAGGAGTAACAGTAGTAGGAGTAACAGTAGTAGGACTAACAGTAGTAGGAGTAACAGTAGTAGGGTAACAGTAGTAGAGTAACAGTAGTAGGAGTAACAGTAGTAGGTAACATAGTAGGATAACAGTAGTACTAGGGAAATCAGTACCTACTCACTACAGTGGTCATCCTCACTGGAGGTAAACAAAGGTACACCTCACTGGAGGTAAACACAAGGTACACCTCACTGGAGGTAAACACAAGGTACACCTCACTAGAGGTAAACACAAGGTACACCTCACTAGAGGTAAACACAAGGTACACCTCACTAGAGGTAAACACAAGGTACACCTCACTAGAGGTAAACACAAGGTACACCTCACTAGAGTAAACACAAGGTACACCTCACTAGAGGTAAACACAAGGTACACCTCACTAGAGGTAAACACAAGGTACACCTCACTAGAGGGTAAACACAAGGTACACCTCACTAGAGGTAAACACAAGGTAACCTCACTAGAGGTAAACACAAGGTACACCTCACTAGGAGGTAACACAAGGTACACCTCACTAGAGGTAAACACAATGTACACCTCACTAGAGGTAAACACAAGGTACACCTCACTAGAGGTAAACACAAGGTACACCTCACTAGAGGTAAACACAAGGTACACCTCACTAGAGGTAAACACAAGGTACACCTCACTAGAGGTAAACAGCACCAAGAGGTACACTACCTCACTGGAGGTAAACACAAGGTACACCTCACTAGAGGTAAACACAAGGTACACCTCACAAGAGGTAAACACAAGGTACACCTCACTAGAGGTAAACACAAGGTACACCTCACTAGAGGTCAGAACACTAGAGGTACCATCCTCACTGAGGTAACACAAGGTACCTCACTGAGTAAACACAAGGTACACCTCACTAGAGGTAAACACAAGGTACACCTCACTAGAGGTAAACACAAGGTACACCTCACTAGAGGTAAACACAAGGTACACCTCAATAGAGGTAAACACAAGGTACACCTCACAAGAGGTAAACACAAGGTACACCTCACTAGAGGTAAACACAATGTACACCTCACTAGAGGTAAACACAAGGTACACCTCACTAGAGGTAAACACAAGGTACACCTCACTAGAGGTAAACACAAGGTACACCTCACTAGAGGTAAACACAAGGTACACCTCAATAGAGTAACACAGTACACTCACAGAGGTAACACAAGTACCTCACAAGAGGTAAACACAAGGTACACCTCACTAGAGGTAAACACAAGGTACTATCAAAAAACTCCCCGTACTTGAATTTTCGGTCAGTGTCTTTGTGAAACATGGTGTCGGCGTAGATCACGCTGGGTCTTACACATCTTTGTGAAACATGGTGTCGGCGTAGATCACGCTGGGTCTTACACATCTTTGTGAAACAGCTTGGCTTGATGGGCAGTTTTTGTCTTGGTTTGACTTTTTTGTGTGTGACTGAATGGAAATTTTCAAAGAAAGAAGAGAGAGAGAAAGAGAGTGTGTAATTTTGTTTCATACTCGATAATTTGAGATGAAGCAATGGGTTGGACACAGTGTTCTGAAGGGTTTTCTCAATTCATTGCAGGACGAACCTGATTTGAGGACGATCAACGCTCTGGTCATCCAGCAACGTCAGACACATAGGCTATTAATGAAAAAGTGAGAAAAGCTCTTCATGAAGATCGTCGTCAGAGTATCCAGGGCACTGGAAGTGCTGTGCTAATTTCTTGTGGGTCAGTCAAAGAATTTTGACAGAAAATTTAACTATGATGAGAGTGGCTTCAAAATTTATACCCTTATTATTTACTAAAGACCTGAAATACCTTCGCTTCCTGGACAAAATCGACATAACATTCCCCCTCACTCTCCCTACTCCCCAAATGTAACTCCCTGTGACTTCCTTCTCTCCCCAAATTTAAAATGGCGCTTAAGGAACGGCGTTTTAACGACGTGAAGCAGAATGACAGATGCCGTTAGGAACGAAGAGAGCCAGAAATGTGTCGAGAATCAGCAGAAGCGCTGGAATCAGTGTATAGCCACCCAAAGCTATACACTGATTCCAGCGATTCCTTGATTCCACTGATTCCTCAAAGTACTCTTCCAAGGAGAGTACTTCGAGTAAAATAACTCCAACTAGGTGATTAGGTACGCCTTTATATTTTTTTGCGGTAGTTTGGAAACTTTCTGATACCAACTCGTACGCCATTGGTAATGAATAAAACACATGTGTACTACCTAGGTATTTTTATTCCGAAGACGTTTCATCAACCAGTGGCTTCATTAATTCAGTACAGAGGTATGTAAAGGTGTTCAGGAGCGTATTCATGAAGAATCTGAAGCACAGGCAGAAGACGATCACGATATAAGAGACCATTTGCCTGCATATGCTTCAGATTCTTCAAGAGACTACTGTGGTAAACTCCTTCATCTTGGCTGAAGGATAATACCTCATCATCTACTTTCTAAAATTTCAGGACCTTTACATACCTCTATATTGAAATGTCGTCTTCTAAATTAATATTCCCAGGTGTTGCACATGAGTCTTATTCATCAAAGTATCGGTATAAGTACACGAAACTACTAACACGTCGCTTGACCACGAGAATGCCGGCCGCTCACGACAAGTTGATACTCTGGCTAAACAGTATTGAGTACTACAACTGACGCAAACTTGGGAGCCTTTGTTCCTATGCCATGTGATAGCACAGTAACCACAGTTGTAAAAGTTATGTTTAATAAGGGACATGTTATCTTACAACCTATATCTAAAAGTACCTTCACCTTCCTGTACCTGCACATGTCTATACCTACACCTAACTAACACCCCGTGCGTGACTGTACCTACACCTCAAAAACACCCCCTGCCTGACTGTACCTATACCTCACAAACACCCCGTGTCTGACTGTACCTACACCTCACAAACACCCCGTGTCTGACTGTACCTACACCTCACAAACACCACCGTGCCTGACTGTACCTACACCTCACAAACACCCCCCTGCATGACTGTACCTACACCTCACAAACACCACCGTGCCTGACTGTACCTTTACCTCACAAACACCCCCTGCATGACTGTACCTACACCTCACAAACACCACCGTGCCTGACTGTACCTTTACCTCACAAACACCCCGTGCCTGACTGTACCTACACCTCACAAACACCACCGTGCCTGACTGTACCTACACCTCACAAACACCCCCTGCCTGACTGTACCTATACCTCACAAACACCCGTGCCTGACTGTACCTACACCTCACAAACACCACCGTGCCTGACTGTACCTACACCTCACAAACACCCCCCTGCCTGACTGTACCTATACCTCACAAACACCCCGTGCATGACTGTACCTACACCTCACAAACACCACCGTGTCTCACTGTACCTACACCTCACAAACATCCTGTGAGTGACTGTACCTGCACTTCACAGTCAGCCTGTACCTGACTGTAGCTACACCTCACAAACACCCCCGTACCTGACTGTACCTACACCTCACAAACACCCCCGTGCCTGACTGTACCTACACTTCACAAACACCCCCGTGCCTGACTGTACCTACACCTCACAAACACCCCCGTGCCTGACTGTACCTACACTTCACAGTCAGCCTGTACCTGACTGAACCTGCATTTCACAGTCAGCCTGTACCTGACTGAACCTGCACCTCACAGTCAGCCTGTACCTGACTGAACCTGCACCTCACAGTCAGCCTGTACCTGACTGAACCTGCACCTCACAGTCAGCCTGTACCTGACTGAACCTGCAACGTACACTATTACTTCACCTACAGATACAATTACTCTTGGAAGGAGGTTGTTGATAACTTGCTGCTCTGTACCTCCGAACGTGATTAAAAATCCCCGACTTTCAGAAATAAGCAAGATTAAAAAAAAAGATTGAATGCCCGAGTAATTTCTTGAAGTAAATTTGAATATTAAAGATGAACTTTCTACGGAAAAAGTATTTCCAGTTTACTTTGGAAATGGATTTTGTCTGTCGCTTAGACCCTAAAGTAGCTACTGAGACCGTGGGTGTTACTGAGACCGTGCGTGCTACTGAGACCGTGGGTGTTACTGAGACCGTGGGTGTTACTGAGACCGTGGGTGTTACTGAGACCGTGGGTGCTACTGAGACCGTGGGTGTTACTGAGACCGTGGGTGTTACTGAGACCGTGCGTGCTACTGAGACCGTGGGTGTTACTGAGACCGTGCGTGCTACTGAGACCGTGGGTATTACTGAGACCGTGGGTGTTACTGAGACCGTGGGTGTTACTGAGACCGTGGGTGTTACTGATACCGTGGGTGTTACTGAGACCGTGGGTGTTACTGAGACCGTGGGTGTTACTGAGACCGTGCGTGCTACTGAGACCGTAGGCAAATTACTAGAGTCAATTATAGCTGATATTATTAGAAGCCATCTAGATAACCATAATTTGATTATAAGAACATAAGAACATAAGAAAGGAGAACACTGCAGCAGGCCTGTTGGCCATACTAGGCAGGTCCTTCACAATCCGTCCCACTAACAGAATATTTGCTCAACCCAATTTTCAATGCTACCCAAGAAATAAGCTTTGACAATTCTACCCACTCATGCAAGTCCCACTCAAATCCAACCTCTCACTCATGAATTTATCCAACCTAAATTTGAAACTACAAGGTCCTAGCTTCAATAACCCTACTAGGCAGACTGTTCCACTCATCAACTACCCTATTTCCAAACCAATACTTTCCTATATCCTTTCTAAATCTAAACTTATCTAACTTGAATCCATTATGCGGGTTTCTCTTGGAGAGTATCCTCAAGACCTTATTTATATCCCCTTTGTTAATACCCATTTTCCACTTGTATACCTCGATCATGTCTCCCCTCATTCTACGTCTTACAAGTGAATGTAATTTTAGGGTCTCAATCTTTCTTCGTAGGAAGATTTCTAATGCTATGATTAATTTAGTCATTCTACGCTGAATGTTTTCTAACAATTTATGTCCATTCTGTAATATGGAGACAGAACTGAGCTGCGTAATCTAGGTGAGGCCTTACTAATGATGTATAAAGCTGTATAACCTCTGGACTTCTGTTGCTAACACTTCTTGATATAAATCACAGTAATCTATTTGCCTTATTACGTACGCTTAGGCATTGCTGTCTTGGTTTAAGGTTGCTGCTTACCATCACCCCAAGTCCTTCTCGCAATCTGTATGGCTAAGTTCTACGTTATTTAACTTATAAGTGCTTGGGTTATGGACACTCCGAGCTTCAGAACCTTGCATTTATCTACATTGAACTGCATCTGCCACTTTTCTGACCACGAATTAAGTTTGTCTAAATCTTCCTGAAGTTCTATGACATCTATGTTTGAATCAATTATCCTACCCTATCTTCGTGTCGTCGGCGATTTGCTCATATCACTAGTAATTCCCTCATCAAGGTCATTGATATATATTATAAATAACAATGGGCCTAAGACTGATCCCTTGAACACCACTTGTTACAAGTCCCCATTCGGATTTAACCCCATTTATGCACTCTCTGCTTCCTATTGGTGAGCCATGACTCGATCCACAGCACTTTTTCCCCAATGCCATGAGCTGCCACTTTCTTTAACAGTCTCTGGTGCGGTACTCTATCAAAAGCCTTACTAAAGTCTAAATAAACAATATCGAATTCTTTATCGTGATCAACAGCCTCAAAAGCTTTACTGAAGAAGGTTAATAAATTAGATAGGCAGGAACGGCCCCTCGGAATCCATGCTGGGTATCATTAATCAAATTATGGTTATCTAGATGGCTTCTAATAATATCAGCTATAATTGACTCTAGTAATTTGCCTACAATGAGGTCAGGCTTATTGGGCGGTAGTTTGACGGTAGTGACTTGTCCCCTGCTTTAAAAATAGGAATTACATTAATCTTCCACATATCAGACACTCACCTGTTTGGAGATAAATTAAAAATTTGATATTGGTTCCGAGTTCCATTTTCTTCCTTAAGAACCCTTGCAAAAAGCTCATCAGGACCCGGCGATTTATTTTGTTTCAGTCGGTCCAGCTGTTTCATAATCATTTCCTAGTGATTAATGATACCCAGCATGGATTCACGAGGGCCGTTCCTGCCTATCTAATTTATTAACCTTCTTCAGTAAAGCTTTTGAGGCTGTTGATCACGATAAAGAATTCGATATTGTTTATTTAGACTTTAGTAAGGCTTTTGATAGAGTACCGCACCAGAGACTGTTAAAGAAAGTGGCAGCTCATGGCATTGGGGAAAAGTGCTGTCATGGATCGAGCCATGGCTCACCAATAGGAAGCAGAGAGTGTGCATAAATGGGGTTAAATCCGAATGGGGACTTGTAACAAGTGGTGTTCCACAAGGATCGTCTTAGGCCCATTGTTATTTATAATATATATCAATGACCTTGATGAGGAATTACTATGATACGAGCAAATTGCCGACGACACGAAGATAGGTAGGATAATTGATTCAAACATAGATGTCATAGAACTTCAGGAAGATTTAGCAAACTTAATTCGTGGTCAGAAAAGTGGCAGATGCAGTTCAATGTACATAAATGCAAGGTTCTGAAGCTCGGGAGTGTCCATAACCCAAGCACTTATAAGTTAAATAACGTAGAACTTAGCCATACAGATTGCGAGAAGGACTTTGGGGTGATGGTAAGCAGCAACCTTAAACCAAGACAGCAATGCCTAAGCGTACGTAATAACAAATAGATTACTGGGATTTATATCAAGAAGTGTTAACAACAGAAGTCCAGAGGTTATATTACAGCTTTATACATCATTAGTAAGGCCTCACCTAGATTAGCAGCTCAGTTCTGGTCTCCATATTACAGAATGGACATAAATTCGTTAGAAAACATTCAGCGTAGAATGACTAAATTAATACATAGCATTAGAAATCTTCCTTACGAAGAAAGATTGAAGACTTAAAATTACATTCACTTGTAAGACGTAGAATGAGGGAGACATGATCGAGGTATACAAGTGGAAAATGGGTATTAACAAAGGGATATAAATAAGGTCTTGAGGATATCTCTCCAAGAGAGAACCCGCAATAATGGATTCAAGTTAGATAAGTTTAGATTTAGAAAGGATATAGGAAAGTATTGGTTTGGAAATAGGGTAGTTGATGAGTGGAACAGTCTGCCTAGTAGGGTTATTGAAGCTAGGACCTTGGGTAGTTTCAAATTTAGGTTGGATAAATTCATGAGTGAGAGGGTTGGATTTGAGTGGGACTCGCGCATGAGTGGGTAGAATTGTCAAAGCTTATTTCTTGGTAGCATTGAAAATTGGGTTGAGCAAATATTCTGTTAGGGACGGATTGTGAAGGACCTGCCTAGTATGGGCCAACAGGCCTGCTGCAGTGTTCCTCCTTTCTTATGTTCTTATGTTCTTAGGAGACCGTGGGTGTTACTGAGACCGTGGGTGTTACTGAGACCGTGGGTGTTACTGAGACCGTGGGTGTTACTGAGACCGTGGGTGCTACTGAGACCGAGGGTGTTACTGAGACCGTGCGTGCTACTGAGACCGTGGGTATTACTGAGACCGTGGGTGTTACTGAGACCGTGGGTGTTACTGAGACCGTGGGTGTTACTGAGACCGTGGGTGCTACTGAGACCGTGGGTTTACTGAGACCGTGGGTATTACTGAGACCGTGGGTGTTACTGAGACCGTGGGTGCTGAGACCGTGGGTGCTACTAAGACCGTGGGTGCTACTGAGACCGTGGGTGCTACTGAGACAGTGGGTGTTACTGAGACCGTGGGTATTACTGAGACCGTGGGTGTTACTGAGACCGTGGGTGCTGAGACCGTGGGTGCTACTAAGACCGTGAGTGCTACTGAGACCGTGGGTGCTACTGAGACCGTGAGTGCTACTGAGACAGTGGGTGTTACTGAGACCGTGGGTGTTACTGAGACCGTGGGTGCTACTGAGACAGTGGGTGTTACTGAGACCGTGGGTGTTACTGAGACCGTGGGTGCTACTGAGACCATGGGTGCTGAGACCGTGGGTGCTACTAAGACCGTGGGTGCTACTGAGACCGTGGGTGCTACTTAGGCAGTGGGTGTTACTGAGACCGTGGGTGTTACTGAGACCGTGGGTGCTACTGAGACCATGGGTGTTGAGACCGTGGGTGCTACTAAGACCGTGAGTGCTACTGAGACCGTGGGTGCTACTGAGACCGTGAGTGCTACTGAGACAGTGGGTGTTACTGAGACCGTGGGTGTTACTGAGACCGTGGGTGCTACTGAGACAGTGGGTGTTACTGAGACCGTGGGTGTTACTGAGACCGTGGGTGCTACTGAGACCATGGGTGCTGAGACCGTGGGTGCTACTAAGACCGTGGGTGCTACTGAGACCGTGGGTGCTACTTAGGCAGTGGGTCTTACTGAGACCGTGGGTGTTACTGAGACCGTGGGTGCTACTGAGACCATGGGTGTTGAGACCGTGGGTGCTACTAAGACCGTGAGTGCTACTGAGACCGTGGGTGCTACTGAGACCGTGAGTGCTACTGAGACCATGGGTGCTACTGAGACCATGGGTCCTACTGAGACCGTGGGTGCTGCTGAGACCGTGAGTGCTGAGACACAAAATCTCCTTTACCCCCTTCCTCTAACCTTTACTAGGCCGACCCCTACCCCGCCTTCCCTCCACTACAGATTTATACACTCTCGAAGTCATTCTGTTTCGTTCCATCCTTTATACATGTCCAAACCATCTCAATAACCCCTCCAGCACCATGGGTGCTGCTGAGACCGTGAGTGCTGAGACCGTGGGTGCTACTGAGACCGTGGGTGCTGAAACCGTGAATGCTGAGACCGTGGGTGCTACTGAGACCGTGGGTGCTATTGAGACCGTGGGTGCTACTGAAACCGTGGGTGCTGAAACCGTTGATGATATTAAGACCGTGGGTGCTACTAAGACTATTACGAACACAAATTAAACTCTGGAGAGGGAGTCGACCAGCACATTTTCCGGCAAAGTGACGTGTGGCAAGTAAGGTTGCAGCCATAATGTGCTTGTTCCTCATGGAGCTAAGGTAGGTGGTCACTGAAGACGGCGACCACATGTGATTTGGCCCTTGTACTTGTTCCAGCTCAAGTACCTGGGCCAGGGGTCCCTTATCTATGGTAGAGTAGGCCCAGTGATAGGCCTGGAATTTCACCGAGTTATATGGCACCGGCTCCAGACATCCCTCACGAGATGTTTGGAGCAACACTGGCACTACTCCTGACGAGATGTTTGGAGCAACACTGGCACTACTCCTGACGAGATGTTTGGAGCAACACTGGCACTACTCCTGATTCACAAGTATCGCCACCGTGTAATATAAATGGTTTTGAAAAATCGGGGGATAAAAGTATGGGAGCAGAGCCGAGCAGAGACGTTTAACACGGTTAAAAGCCTCTTGACAACTGGAGGTCCAGCAAAATTTTGTTTTAGGACTGGTAAGAGAGGTCAAAGGGACTACTATATCTGCAAAATTTCTTCAGAATTTCCTTTAAAATCCTATCATTCCTTTGCAGATACTTCTTATCCTGAGGAATAGGATCATTTTTAATGGCCAAAATTTTGGCCAATTTAGGTGCCACTTTGCCACTACCTACTTCATGACCCAAGAAAGTTTCGATAGATTGCCCAAAAGACGACTTACTCAAGTTTACTGTGAAGCCCACGGGCTGGACGATTCTTTCACCATCCATGTTCTAACAGAAACGCTACTTCCTGCTGAAGCAGCTTGTTTTTTTCAGGATTAGCATTGTAGGGAGAGAGTTTAATAGGTTTAGCAGTTCCTACGTCCTCGTCATGATAACCCAGGTTGCACATTTTCGGAACATCCGAAAATATGTCGGGATAGGTTTGCAGTAGGGTAGTTAGTGTTGCCACTTGATCTTCTGCAAGTCCTGACATTATACGGCGAGGATCATGGGTCAGGGATAGAGGACAAAGTCATTACTGTGACCATAGGTAGCTGAAAGAACAGTTTAATCTGATGTATATGGTAAACCTTATTCGCGTTGGGTTTATCAAGAAGTGCTACCATGTAGTTTAAATCAGAATTCTTTTTGATCATCTGCATCGGTCCCATAAACCTTGCTTTTAAGGTGTGACAAGACACAGGTTCCTGGACCTTGTCTTCTGGGTTAAGGGAACGAAATTTAGAAGTTTTTTCATACCTCTGTTTCATGTTGTTTTGAGCGGATTTTAGGTTGGCCTTAGCCAGCTGGCGTGGCACGTGCAATCTTGATGTGGGATCGTAGGGTGTCTTGCTGGCGTCTTCTCCCGTCCATTCTTCCTTGAACATGTATAGTGGACCTCTCACATTAAACCCAAAAATAAGCTCAAAAGGACAGTACCCAGTTGATTCCTGCACAGTTTCTCAATCTGCAAACATAAGAAATAATTTATCCTAGCCTGTAGGAAAATGCATACAATACGTTCGCATCATAGTTTTTAAGATTTAGTATTACGAACACAGGTAATAAATGGCCTTTGACCTGGTCGTAATGAGGTTTGGAGCAAAACAAACTCAGCAGATAGACTATAATGAATATTTTACCTTAACCCACTATATACAAATATGTACACTATGTACAGATGGAATAATAAGTGTACACCACGGTGACAGATGGCAAAGCAGAAGCCAGAGAGAGTGCACCGTACTCAACCAGCAGGTAGGCAAGTCTGCCAAATGCTGACCACAAGTGAACCACATTGCCTCAGCTTTGGCGGGCTTGCCTGTGATTGGTCAATGAACCAAGGTGCTGATTTAACGACGGGTACCGTATTGATCGTTAAACACTTAGCAGCTGGTTGGGAGGCAGCCTATATGGGAGCGTGACATATAACGAAATTTTTGTTTACATACTCTTTGCATGCCACATTTGGTGAAACCTTTTCAAGACTCTTTCTCTGAATACTTTGGCTGCGAAATTGGTACCCTGGTCTTAACTAAGGCTTCAAGAATGGCTTTAGTGATTATATTATTCATAGGCACTGATTCAGGATACCTAGTTGTTTTATCGAGATTGGTAAACAGATATTGGTTACCTGACTTGGCCTTCAGTAATGGTCTCACACAGTTGATGATCAGGTCCTCAAATGGCTCCCCATCAGCGGTATTGGACGAAGTGGTGAGAGTTTAATGTAGTGTCAAGGCTCACCCACTTGCTGGCACTCACAACAGGAACGGATGTAACTACACACATCTCGTCTTGTACCTGGGCAATAAAAAGGCTGTAAGATCCTATAAACTTATAAAGGGTTTTACAGACACCCAAATGTTCTCTAGGGACGATTTGTAAGATATTTTCAACACCTGAGTTCTGAATTTCTTTGGTACTACCAGTCTATCTGATTTTAAAACTCCCCCAACCTCCTTACCAGTAGCCGGAGAAACTAGTAAGCAATTTTTAAGTACATTTTTAACCGAATGATTTGAGTTGGATTCATCCATGGCAGCTTTAAGAGTGGATGCTCAAGAAACGTCTGGCAATCCTGCGACCTTGGAATAGAAAAGTTTGACTAGGGACTTTTCAACAGATTTACAGGGCCCTGGCAAGTTTTCCCCGTAAAATAAATTGTCTCGCCCTAGAACGGAGTCCTCCAAGGTAAGATCAGCATTCATTTTAGACATTAATTTGGACATTGTCCTAGTTATGACCAATGTCAGAGATGAGGCTTCGGTGGCTACAATGGGCTCGGGACAGCATCTAGAATTTAGAACATTGTTCCCATGCAACAATAAAGCAACTATCATGGGGAATCCCCCAGATACACCTTCAGTTAAATACCCAGTGTAATACTAGCTTGTAATGGACATCCTTTTCAGAGGAACAAAAAATACAGCTTCTCCATAGGCTTCTAATAATACTAAGGAGTATAAAGAGGTCTCCTAAGAAACTGGATGTAGTCCTTTTATAAGAGGGAGCAATAAGCCCCGGTATCGCCGAAGGTGGATACCTCAATGGGACTTTCCTGCTCCTTATGGGAGATTTGACTTTGACTATGAAAGAGTTCCATACAGGAATCTATTTCCTTCTGATTCATTTCAGCGGAGAGCATATTTATTTTTTCTCATGGTAGTGGTTTAATTAACTTACCACTAGCAGGTTTACATATCTAGGGGAAAGTAGCCTTTATGTGACCAGAATTAAGGTAGTAGTAGTAACAGGTGATAGGCTCAGAATTCTTGTCTCTTGCTCAATGTTGACTTTGAGGCAGACTTGGTTTTTCTGCTCCAGCTTCCCTCTTGGGAATCCATTCAGAGTTCCGTCCACGACGATCTATGTGTATACCAGGCTGCTGGGAAGGAAAGTTAAGAAACCACTCGGACGAGGAGTGGTTGGCGTCAAATGTGTCAGCAAGTCTAGCTGCCCCCATAGAAGTTGCCACTGGTCTTCAAAAAACACCCAAATCTCTGCTCCAGCTGACTCAAGAAGATTGTCAAGGAGGACCATTTGCACTAGCTCATTGAAATTCACGACACCAGTGGATTTGTACCACTAAGTGAATTATTATGATTATCCAGGAACAAAGTCCACATGGGACTGACCCAACAGACGCCTGCTCAGTTTAAATTCCCACCTATATATGGCGGGAATGCACTCACGTGTACCAAGTAAAGATGATTTCACAACGTCGTAATAAGCGAAATCTTCATCACATAAACTAGCTGTAAATTCCTGCACTTTTCCGTATAATGCTGTATGAACCAGTGCTGCCCAGTGCTCGAATGGTCTTCTCAAAGCAAATGCACGTTGCTCCCTGGTATTCTCAAGATTCAGTTTAGCCAACTCAAGCGCTAACGAAGCTGACTCCCCCGCGACTACCCCGATTCCCCACCTGTTTCCCCAGGTGGATATTGGTCCTGTTTCTCCGGTGTTTGTCCTCCCACATTACGAAGGAACCGAAGCCGGGATCAGAGATTACCACAGCTCCAGTAACAGCAGAGATCTCAGGATGGAACGTCATGTTACTCGAGTCAAACCTTAATTTGTTATGTATACACTCATGAAGCTGTGCAGCATTAAGAGTTCTTTGATACTCTACATCAGTAGAGTGAGCAATACGCCGTGTTGCACAGATAGTCTGTGCAAGTTTTGCAGTGTAGATTCATTCACCAATCGCCTAACGCGTGTCGGTGGCATAACCGACCATACGAAACGCTAATGTTCAACTCAACACGAAGTAATAGCGCACAACGACTTCGCAGGTTTGCAACGCAATACTGTATGTAGTCTCGTAAAGACACTGCGGAGACAAATACTTCAGGACAGGCACCCCATATTAGGGAAAACAGGTGCACACCTGGTTGTAGCATGACTACGAAGGTAGAAACAAGCAAAAAAGGCAGCAGAGAGAGTAAATACATATATTTTCTTAACCAAACAACAGGCAGTGTATATACAATAAAGGAAATGCAAGCAGGAGACACGATGAGAACCGTTGCTACCAGACTGGGAGGTAAGTCTGCCAAAGTTGATTCACCAGTGTCCCAGACAGCTTCAAATTTTAGTGGGCTTCCTCGTGATTGGCTGGTTGAACCAAGGTACTAATTAGCATAACGATGGGGACCCTACTTATTATACCCTAAGCCCCTGGTTCGCTGGTCGGGAGGCATGCCTATATGGATGTGACATGCGCCGAACATGAGGTACTCTTAGCATGCCACAGAGACCGTGGGTGTTACTGACACCTCTAGTTCCATCTTTCATCTTATTTTTTTCCTCCTTTATTAAGTGTCGATGATTCACCTGTGTTCCTGCCCACTTAAATGACCAGAAGCTAACTTTAATACAACCTTCAGTTCATTCTTTCTTGAACATATTATCTAATTCTCATGTTGCAGCCGTGTACACTGGTGAATCTAAATTTCTGGTGTTGGCTATGTATGAGTTTTTTCCGGAGAATAATCAAAGGTCAAGAACTAATTGAGTCTCCCAGTATTTGAGTATAGTTACATGCAAATCTCTCTACTATCATACACATTGCCATAATCTTTGCCTCATCACTCGTGGTTGTTTCCAGAAACTCGTTTCCCTTTATCCCATTGTCCTTCGTATTCAACTTTGGTTATGTCTCATTTCCAACAGTCACAAAGAAGTCTTTATTTGCTGGGCTTCTCTACTTGCCTGTTACAACTTATTGGCCCCCCTCCAGCATCTAGCCTGTTTCTGGTTTTGTAACAGTTTGTCAGAAAGTATTCTGGTTCAGTTATCCTTTAAAATTATGATATATTTTAATACTGCTTTAGGATTGCAACTGATAGGATACTAACGAAAAAAATGAAAGTTTATTAACAAAGTAGTCTAGGTGGACAAAATCAAAGTAAATGAATTTGACATAATTTAGTATATAAGCTCCTACACTTCTTCTGTAGTGCAAAATTAAATTGTACATATAGTAGTATAGTGCTGAAAGCACATTTCAAATCAGTATGACTTAAGTACCGTCCGGTACGTTGTTATCAATTATAAAAATAATACTAACATATACAAACATGTGTGTAAGAATGAGTGTATGTGCTCAAAGTTGTTCCTTATGTTTCAATAAGACTTAAACAGTAACTGACTCCCTCAAATAATCTATCTTCTTGACCAACAAGGCAATCAAAACAGCTTGCTTGAACAATGTGACGAACCATTCGCCAAACAACAATAATGCAACAAGCAGCAGCACAGAGTCAGGAACAAAGAGACAAAATAACGACCCTAACTGGGGACCATCAGCAGATCCTCCATGAAAGTCATAAAACTTCCCTAATGCTGAATCTAAGTTCAGCATAGCCAAATTCCTGACTACGACAGTGCGTCGATGCCACACAAAATAAGTCAGAAGCTTTAACTTGGGACTTGGGTTGACTTAGAGTGCCAGTACGACACACAACCTCAGCAAAGCGTCAAAAATTGCTAAGTCTGAACAATACTATGTTCACAGAGTTACACAAAGTTACAAGATGTACAGTATTCGTCACGGCATTATGCCTGGTGAGCGCCCCAGCACAATGCCATGATGAAAATCAAAGGCCTACCATACAGGGAGGTCTTTTCTCGTCAGTGCATTCTGCTGGGTAGCAGCCTTTAGCATGATGTCACAGCCTGCTGCCACACTATACAACGACTTCTCATTGCTCATGTGGCTGCCGTGGTGAGAGGAAGTGTTGCACTTTTGTTTCTCATCCGCCCCATCTTTTGTCCAGTGTTCCCTTTGGTTTTGGAGCTATACATCTTTGATTATGGGTAAAAGGAAGTCTTTAACACCTCAAACTATAACTCAAATCATAGGGCTTCACAAAGCTGGGCACCAGATGAAAGAAATAGTGGAGAGCAACTGCTTCTTTAGCACAGTTAAGGTACGAACAGATGTCTTCTTGGAGGGGCCAGGCAGAGGTTTGGCAGATGGTAACTCGACACCGCCACCAGCCTCGAAACGCTGCACCCAGTTCCTCACTGAACGCTCACACACACTAACATTCTCCACTATTTTTTTCGTCTGGTGCCCAGCTTTGAGAAGCCCTGTGATTTGAGCTATACTTTCAGGTGTTAAGGACTTCCTTTTACCCATAATCAAAGACATATAGCCCCAAAACCAAAGGGAACGCTGGACAAAAGATGGAGGCGGATGAGAGACAAAAGAGCAACACTTTCTCTCACCATGGCAGCCACATGAGCAATGAGAAGTCACTGTGAGGTGTGGCGGGAGGCCGTGACGTCATGCTAATGGCTGTTACCCAGCAGAATGCACTGACAAAAAAAGACTTCCCTGTATGGTAGGCGCACACCCGGCATAATACCGTGACGATCACTGTATGTTTCGACTCACCAAAGAAATCATACTCTACGAAAACAGAGCCTAAATAACGAACAAACAGAGATGAGGTGAATGCTTCCCGGACAGGGAGCAGATGGAGAGAGCAGTGCTTGTGGAGCGATGACCTGCTATGGAGAGAGCGATTTCTTGACTACAGGCCTCACATCAGGTGACTCTCCCGTGGTACTGCAGAGACGCCGGCAGGTAAACAAGCGAGCTGATAGCTATGCAGTTTACCAATGCGGACAGCTAACCACAGCTCTCGAACAGTGAGTACAGTGAAGTGTAAATATTACATCCTACCTAATGACATAGCTAAGTCAAATAATAGTATAAAGCAAGATATTTTCATTTTAGCTATTAATGAAAATATCAACAATATAAAATTATATGAAAAATAATATACATCAAATATACATTATATACATTGTGTCCCTTTCAGGGAGCGCAACATCGCCGATATTCAGGACAAATAAGCAGAATCAGCAGCTAAGCTAGCAGTACACGATCTCTCAGTGTCTCACAGGGATATTCTTTTCTCTTTGCTTCAGTACTGTCTCAGTTATTCTGCAAACACTGGCAACAACACTCTTCCATGTCAGAATCCAACAAGTTGTGTTCTATCAAATCATGGTTGGTATCCAGATCTTCCCACCACTGTCGTGTTTGGGAAACTGTTCTTTCTTTAATGACTCGGGCACACGTGACCCGGACATCACATGGAGAAACAACAGTGCAATTCTACCTTATAGCACTGCCAGCAGTGGCGTACCTACAATAAGGCAGGTATGGCACATGCACCGGGCGCCACTTGAAGTGGGGCGCCACTGAGCAGTTTCTATTTAAAGTCAGACAAGCCATCCTCGGACAGTGAAAAAAAAAAGAGATGTCTTCAGATGTATGATCTGTCTTTGATTATCTTGGATGAGAAGCATTAGGATGGCTAGATTGTTAAACCACTAACCCTAGTGAACTGGATGGTGTCGAAGAGCCTCCAACTGTCATGCGAGAAGTGACTAAACAACATGACACTGAGTTTTTGAAGTCGGACAAGGATACTGGAAAAACAATTCTACCTGACACGTTGAGAACAGAAATAATAAAGTTGGGGTCGAAGTATTTCCAGAACAGTGAGCGGCCTTTCCTAACAACAAATAACCGCTCAATGAGCAAAAACTTGGTTCAATAGGAAATTGAGAAATTACTTATGCCTGATTTATTCCCCTTCTAAAATGTCTGTATTTTGTATCTGTTTTCTTCTCTATTCCCGGTCAAACTATCAATCATCAATGGATTCAGCCAGTGGAAAGCACCTGAAAGGATTAGTGCTCATGAAAATGCTAAGAACCAGTTAAAAGAAATCGAAAGATTTTTTCTGAAAACAGAGGAGTTATTGACGCTGAACATGTCACAGATTAAGAAGGAAAAGCAGAAGTGGCGTGATATCTTGACGAGAATCCTTCACTGTATAAAATTCCTTACGACTAAGAAGCTGGCTTTGCGAAGACACAGGGAGTCACTTCAGCTGGCCATCTTTGACCCTGTCATGAAAGAACACTTCACTCGTGTGGAAATTAATCCTGGATCCAGGTATTGTCTTTCACCGGCTGTCCATCCACATGATGGCATCCACTGGTCGCCAGAGGTTACCGAGAAGCATTCGTAAAGCCAAGTACTGTTGTTTTATGTTCGATTCGACTTGGGATCAGGCACACCGTGAATAGATGTCAGAAGTAGTGAGTAGATGTCAGAAGTAGTGAGGTGATGTCAGAAGTAGTGAGGTACGTGGAAGTTGGTTTTGAGAGGAAAACCGTCCGAGTTAAACAGTCCTTCCTTGGTTTTATTGTAGGTCACAGTTCTATGTTGGTCACAGTGCTATGTTGGTCACAGTGCTGTTGGTCACAGTGCTATGTTGGTCACAGTGCTATGTTGGTCACAGTGCTATGTTGGTCACAGTGCTATGTTGGTCACAGTGCTATGTTGGTCACAGTGCTATGTTGGTCACAGTGCTATGTTGGTCACAGTGCTATGTTGGTCACAGTGCTATGTTGGTCACAGTGCTATGTTGGTCACAGTGCTATGTTGGTCCAGTGCTATGTTGGTCACAGTGCTATGTTGGTCACAGTGCTATGTTGGTCACAGTGCTATGTTGGTCACAGTGCTATGTTGGTCACAGTGCTATGTTGGTCACAGTGCTATGTTGGTCACAGTGCTATGACAACGTTGCTGTGATGGCTGGACACTTGGTGGGTGTACATGTAACCAAGCAGAATACAATGATGGTCAGTTTTTTTTGGAAATCAACGAAGCTCTCTAAGCTCTACGTGTTCCTTTCTCGTTCAACACAGCGCTGGGTTGTTAAGGCTGAGTCCGAAACCAATTGGAGTGCAAGGAGAGACGCAGTGAAGTCCGTCAACAAGTACTTTGAGGAGATACTTCAAGTTCTCTAGGACATGATAAATAATGAAAACGAGACCAGTGAAACAAGAAAAGAAGTGACGCAAGACACCTGTATAATCGCATGTTGAGTTACGAGTTTCTGACTTTACTAGGATTTTGGAACAAAGTACTCATTAACATTGACCATATTCAAAAGAGGCTACAGGATCCTAGCATGAATTTCCACGATGCTGCCCTGGATTTGAAAGCCTTTTAAGAGATTTTGATAATCAAAGAGAAGTATTGGTCAGTGAGTCACTCTAAGAAGGTCTAGGTCTCTGTCAGGAATGGAATATTGAAGTTGAAAGCTTCAGAGACGAAAGAAACGAATAGCTGATGAGAACTCGAGAGACGCAGGGTTAACAGTCATGGAGGAAATGGAAAGAGTCACGAAGGAAACACTGGACCGTCTTCACAGAGAAATGGATGAAAGGTTCGCTCGTTTGCATGACACTGATGACAAATTTGGGTTCTTTCTTGATGTTGAGGAACTGTTACGGCGCCGATATTAACGACCTAACGAAAAGTGTGAAAATTTAGGCTAATTGTACAGGTCGGGCCAACATAAGAACATAAGAAAGAAGGAACACTGCAGCAGGCCTACTGGCCCATGCGAGGCAGGTCCAAGTCTCCAACAGGCTAATGCCCCGACCCAGCCAGGTCAGGTTACATTCACTTAAGTAAGGAGCACGGCATCTGACCTAGTAGCACAAGCTAGTCAGGACCAACTCACACCCAACCGCACCCACTCATAATTATCTAGCCGACCACCTGGAGCTACCATCTCCAGGTAGTCAGGTCACTACCACTAAGGAATTAGTACGGCAACTGACCTGGTAGTACAAGCTAGTCAGGTCCAAACTCACACCCACCCACACCCACTGATGTATTTATCTAACATATTTTTAAAACTACTCAACGTCCCAGCCCCTATGACGGTGCTCGGGAGTTTGTTCCACTCATCCACAACTCTATTACCAAACCAGTGCTTTCCTGAATCTGAACTTTTCCAACTTGAAACCATTGCTGCGAGTCCTGTCTTGGCTGGATATTTTCAGCACGCTATTTACATCCCTTTATTTATTCCTGTTTTCCATTTATACACCTCAATCATATCCCCCTAATTCTACGCCTTTCTAGAGTGCAGATTCAAGGCCCTCAGTCTATCTTCATAGGGAAGATTTCTGATACATGGGATCAACTTTGTCATCCTCCTCTGTACGTTTTCCAGTGCATTTATATCCATTCTGTAATACGGTGACCAGAACTGTGCAGCATAATCTAAATGAGGCCTAACCAAAGATATATAGAGTTGAAGAATAACTTGAGGACTTCTATTGCAACCTCAGGTTCAATGGCCTGTTAACCTGAGTGTAAAAGGGAGCTTGGAGCAAAGAAACACAGTAGAAAATGCTTTGAATTTGTATTTCCTTTACCAAGCTATGATTATATAAGATATTGCGCCCCCTGAACTGGGCCTCAATGTATATAATGTATATTACCATTTTCTATAATTTTATATTGCTAATATTCTCGATAATAGCTAAATCGTTAATATTTTGCTTTATATTATTATTAGACTATTATTTACTTAGCTATATTTATTAGGTAGGATGTAATATTGTTGTGCTTGAGTGTGTAGTAACTGCCTTGGTGTTGGCAAACTACTGTTACGCTCGAGGCGTCTAGTTGCTGGGAGGAGTCAGTCTCTGGACACACCTGAGCTGGGTGGTTGTTCCTCTTTCCTCTCTCTCTCTGGCCTGCTGCCCTCGTCGAGTCAACACCTCACTCTATTTCTACTTGTTTTCTCGACATTAGACTCTGTTGGGTAGAGTATGCATTGCGTGGGTGAGGCGAATCATACTTCTCAGAACTCTGTGTAACTCTGTTCACAGAGAATAGATTAGACAGTGATTTTCGACGTTGTTCTGGGTTGTGTGTCACATTGACCTCTGATAAAACTCAGGTCTCAAGCTATAGCTCTGGACCTAATTCGATAAGGCATCTGTGCACCGCCACAGTTTGGGATTGTTAATGCTGAACCTAGCTTCAGTAGAAAGGGAGTTTTGGGACTGTTTTGGAGGATCTACTGATGGTCCCAGTTAGGGTCGATTTTCTATCTCCTTGTTCCTGACGCTGTGTTGCTGTTGCCTGTTATATTGCTGTTCTGCGAATTTTTTTTTTTACATTTTATTAGTTTCCAATAAATATACATTTATAAGTCAAACATGCAAAATACATGTTGCAAATTATACAACAGCAATTCTTTTTGGTTAAACAGTGAAAATATCGAAAATATCAGAAAACCTCAGAAAACTATGCCCTAAAACCCTTACCCCTACCACCAGTGAACTCTTGTCCCCTTTCCCTAATAAATAAATACAGAGTCCACAAAACATAAACCCAAATAATGAAATACAGTCCACCATAACATATTCTCTATTCCTAAGGATATAAGTGATATCATTGACGACTGCAAATAAATTTTACAGTTCACAAAAATTAAAATTACATTTAAAATTACATTTTACAGTTCCGAAACGTTCAATAATTACATGTTACAAATTGCGCAACAGCAATTTCCTTTAATAACTATGCATATATCAGA